>MDKI01028295.1:0-22293 GCA_005239505.1 Nicotiana paniculata | reverse complement strand
TAAATTTATCAAGAATTGAGAGCAAAATTCGTGAAGAAATTTTGCAACCAGTTCGAGCCAAATAGGAGAGTGCGAATCTGGAGCTACTTGAACCAGCTAGAAGAACTAGTTCCATCTGTTGTGTTTTTGTCTAGTTTATTTGTAGTAGGTGATTACAAATTGTACCTTTCAGCTTTATCTAGAAGCAATTGTAATAGGTACTGAGTGTTCAAGTTATATTTAACTTGAAGTTTGTCGCAAATAGCTAGAGGACAGTTTGTCATAAAGGGTTAGAGTTAATCCTTAGGTTTACAAAAGAGTTTATTTTGTAAATGTTGTTTGGCTCAGAGTTGTAGTGAAGTGTTTGGAGAAAATACTATTGAGTAGTAGGTTGTGGGGTTTTCACCTTTTGAGCCGGGTGTTTTCCACGTAAAAATCTCTGTGTTTTTACTTTACTGCTTTTATTATTCCACAACAGTAGAAGTTGGAACACCAAGAAGAACCATGTACTTCTAGAGAGACAACACTTGAAAAATTGGATACCACACAAATTAACCTATCTTCTTGTGTGGTATTGACGTCTAAAACATCAGATTCCATACCCCCGAAGATGTAACTGAATTTAGTAATAATTCTTTTTCGACCTCGGGTATGAGGGCTGGGATGAAGTCGTCCACGAAGTCTGCTAAGATCTGAGACTTGATGGCCGTTCGGGGTTGATACTCAATATCGTACCTGCTGATCTTGACGGCCCATTTGTCCAATCGACCCGAGAGCTCGGGTTTGTGCAAAATATTGTGAAGGGGATAGCTAGTCATAACACAAATCGGGTGACACTGAAAATACAGATTTAATTTCTTAGAGGCGCTTATTAAAGAAAGCGCTAATTTTTCTAAGTGTGGGTATCGGGTATCGGCCTCACCTAAGGTCCGACTAACATAATAAATAGGGAATTTCATACCTTTCTATTCTCGAACTAGGACCCCACTTACTGCTATCTCCGAGACAGCTAAGTATAAGTAGAGTTGCTCGTCCACTTTCGGGGTGTGAAGCAATGGCGGGCTCGACATGTATCATTTTAGTTCTTCAAAGCTTGTTGACATTCTGGGGTCCATGCGAAATTGCTCTTCTTCTTACGCAGTGAGAAGAACCAGTGACTTCTATCTAAGGACCTCGAAATGAATCGACCTAGTGCGGCTATGCGCCCTGTTAACCTTTGTACGGCCTTGACATTATCCACGACCGTGATATCTTCGATGGCCTTGATTTTATCGGGGTTGATCTCGAGTCCCCGATTTGATACCATAAAGCCCAGGAACTTGCCCGAGCCGACCCCAAATGCGCATTTCTCCGGGTTGAGCTTTATGTTGTACTTTCTTAGTATGTCGAAGATCTCCTGCAAATGTCTCAAATGGTCCTCTGTTCACAGGAACTTAACTAACATGTATCAATATAAACTTCCATTGATTTACCTATTTGTTCTTCAAACATTCGATTTACTAGGCGTTCATAAGTAGCACCAGCATTTGTTAGTCCGAATGACATTACATTATAACAATAAGTGCCGTATTTAGTGATGAAGGAAGTCCCTTGCTGATACTCCGGGTTCATTTTTATTTGATTGTACCCGGAGTAGGCATCGAGAAAAATGAGGATCTCGTGGCCGGCCGTGGCATCGATCATGCGATCGATATTTGGCAAAGGAAAAGAATCCTTAGGGAAGGCCTTCTTTAAATCCTTATAGTCTACACATATTCTAAGTTTATTTCCCTTCTTAGGGACTACTACTACGTTTTCTAACCATTCAGGATATTTTACTTCCCGAATGGACCCTATTTTGAGAAGTTTGGTTACCTCATCCTTGATGAATGCATGTTTAACCTCGGGCTGAGGCCTTCTCTTTAGCTTTATTGGATGGAACTTTGGGTCCAAAATTAGCTGATGTGTAGTGATTTCTAGTGGGATCCCTGTCATATCGAGATGGGACCAGGCAAAACAATCCATGTTATATAAAAGGAATTGAATAAGTTTTTTCCTGAGCTCGAGAGTCAACCCCGTGCCCAGGTATACTTTTCATTCGGGCTGATCTTCGATCAGTACAACTTCTTCCAGCTCTTCGATTGTCGATTTGGTGGTGTCAAAATCATCGGGAATTGTGAAGGATTGATGGATCCAGTAGTCTTCATCCTCGTCCGTTCCCTGCTTCTCAGACTGAGTCGAGGCTGGTGCCAGTGGTTGCTATTAGCCTCCTGCTTTCCTTTGGACTCCGATCCTTTTTTTGACGAGAGTTTCGATACCGGTATTACTTCATCGGTCGCAAATATTTCTTTGGCGGCATGTTGTTCCCCATACACCATTTTTACTCCCTCCGTTGTAAGGAACTTCAGAACTTGGTGAAGGGTTGAAGGTACCGCCCTCATTTTATGAATCCAAGGTATTCGGAGCAGGGCGTTGTATCTCATATCGACCTCGATCACATGGAATTTGTTTCTTGAACGGTCCTGGCTACGTTTACTAGAAAGATGATTTCACCCTTAATAGTTTCACTCGCCATGTTGAAACCATTGAGAACCCGAGTTGCGGGCACAATCTGATCCTGCAGGCTGAGGTTCTCCACGACCCTCGATCGAATATTATTGGCCGAGCTTCCTAATCAATAAAAACACGTTTAACCTGAATTCTATTCATAAGGATATAGACTACCAATGCATCGTTGTGGGGTTGTGAGATCCCTTATGCTTCTTCGTCATTGAAAGATAAGGTCCCTTAGGTGTCACAACCCAAAATCCATTAAGGTCGTGATGGTGCCGGACAAGCCAACAATAAATACTTAATTGGGTTCTCATTTTATTAATTTTGAAATCATATTTTCCTTCGATTTAAATAGTAAAGATTGGGGCTTTACAGAGTAAATAATAATACTTTTAACCATTTGAGTACCGAACAACCCATAATCATCCCAAAACCTAGTGTTACAAGTGCATGAGCATTTTACTAGGAATATAAAATAAACTAAAACAATTATCTAGAATACAAATTGGACAGGTTAAATGTAAATACTCTGAAGGAGACTCTGCTAGCTGCGGGCCTACAAATGGAGTGCAACTCACCTAGGTCCCATCATGTATACACGCCTCTGCTACCACAGGGCCTTTAGACGAATACGTACATGCACAAAAATGTGAAGCAAGTGTAGTATGAATACATAAGCAACGTGTACCCAGTAAGTATCTAGCCTAACCCCAGAGAAGTAGTGACGAGGGGTCGACAACGACACTCACTAGTTGTCCAACGACATAAGGTATAGTAAAGAGATAAGTAAGCATGAGGCATAATAAATAAATGAAATAAACAAGTATAAATCATGTGGTACAAATTCCCCTCTTCACGAGGAACTCAAGCTCTTTATTAGAAATTCCCTCCTTAACCGGAGTATATACATAGATATAGTGGATCTCGTCGAGTATCTTACCATAATTCAGATCTAGGAACGTACAAATACACTGGCTTCTTGCAAGTTTTATGCACGATTTCATTAGGATAAGATATAGGGAATACCGAGGCGTACGACCTGATCCAACATAACAATAAAATGGTGCACTGCCGAGGGTCGAACGGTGCAAATCATAGATGCATATATTAACCTGCCGAGGCGAACGACCCAATCCCATTCGAATAAGAAGTGTTTATGGGTCCTTGACCCCAATGAACGTGTGAGTTGAAATTACTTTAGTGAAAACCGTTCAATGAAACACATATATACATATCGGAGACATGCCGTAAGAGGAGGACTAGTATCCGATGGCTAATCATGAACCAAGTCTCTACAATAGCAAGTCTAGTATCAAAGAGAAAGTAAATCAGGGGAAATTAATAAGCGATAGACTACTCAAATAGTATAGCTACAACATGAAGTGAACCTAAGTCTACCCGGACAATAACATGAATGCAGCTACGTACGGGCTCTCGTCACCTCGCGCGTACGTAAACCCCACAACAAGTAGCACACATCGAGTATAACATCTAGGAGTAACTTCCCCCTCACGAAGTTATACAGGAGACTTACCTCGTCTCAAAGATCACTTTCCGGTCCAAAATATTGCTTTCAATCCTCAACTCGGAGCCAAACGACCCAAAGCTAGTCAAATGATATATAAAATAGTCAATACATGCTCAAGAGTTTACATCCTAACCATTAAGGTGATTTTCTACCCAATTTGAAGAATTCTAAAATTCACCCACGGGCCCACGGGCCCGGATTCCGAAAATTTTCAAAGGTAAACATTACCCATAACATTATGAACTTAATTATATGATTTGTTCTCAATTCCATACTCAAATTCGTCGTCAAAATCCAAAAATATAACTTCTAGGTTATCTACCAAAACCTCACAATTTCTACTAATTTCCATATTTTTATCCTTAAACAAACCATCTATTTAACTTGCAATAGGTGGGAACCACTTACTTGACATAGATGACGAAAATCTCCCTTCCAAGAGCTCCAAAAATTGCCCGTCTTTTAAAAACCCTTATGGCCATCTGACTTCTCGCACTTGTGGTACACCAGCCGCATCTGCGGCTCCGCACCTGCGAAAAATCCATCGCAGGTGTGGTTCCCTCCAAACCTGGCAAAATTTGTTTTTGCAGTCGACCATGCGCTTATGCGCCTTCGCACATGCAGATTCATTTTGGCTTCTGCGATCCAGCTCCCTGCGGGCTCGCATATGCGGAACATCCTTGCATCTACGACCATCCCAGCTCCGTCCAAATGTCACTTCTACGACCTCATAGCCGCACTTGCGGGCTCGCACATGCGGCCCTTTTCACGCAGGTGCGATTGCACCAGATATCAGATGCCTCAGCACATCTTCCAAGTCCAAACTCGACCCGTTTCCCATCCGAAATTCACCCGAGGCCCTCGGGACCTCAACCAATTATACCAACACGTCCTAAAACACCATACGAACTTAGTCGAGCCTTTGAATCCCATCAAACAACGCTGAAACCACGAATCACACCCCAATTCAAGCTTAATGAACTTTAGAACTTCAAACTTCTATATTTGATGTCGAAACCTATCAAATCACGTCTGATTGACCTCAAATTTTTCACACAAGTCACATTCGACATTACGGACTTATTCCAACTTCCAGAATCGGTATTCGGCATCGATATAAAAAAAAGTCTACTTCTGGTTAAACTTCTCAAAAACCTTCAAATTTCTAACTTTATATAAATGACCTCAAAATGACCTACAATCGGACATATGCCCAAGTCCAGAATCATGATACGAAACTGTTGGAACCTTCCAATCCCGATTCCGAGGTCTTTTACTCAAAAATTACACTCTAGTCAATTCCTCTAACTTAAGGCTTCCAAAATTAGAATTCTCTCTCCAAATCAACTCGAGCTTCCCGAAATTCAATTCTGACCACGCGTACAAGTCATAATACCTGAAGTGAAGTTTCCCAAGGCCTCGTATGGCTGAACGACGCGCTAGATATCAAAATGACCAATCGGGGCGTTACATTCTCTCCCATTTAAACATAGGTTTGTCCTCGAATGTGCTAAGAACTGCTCCTGAGTTGTCCAGAATCACTATTTAACACCTCGTGCACCCATGTGTGCCCCCTTGAGCACATCAG
Organism: Nicotiana paniculata; assembly: GCA_005239505.1. Lineage (NCBI taxonomy): Eukaryota > Viridiplantae > Streptophyta > Magnoliopsida > Solanales > Solanaceae > Nicotiana > Nicotiana paniculata. The sequence continues at coordinate 16,666 of MDKI01028295.1, read as the reverse complement.
CTCAAGCAAACCTGCAATTCCTCCTTTTTATTTAGCCAAATAAGACTTAGAGACAACTTCCAACACCTGAAATCCTCTACCAGATCTGTTCCAAAAATCTCGTCTCACCCAGTACAAGCTGCTCAGGCACTTCCAAAAGTTTTATATAATGCCACAATGCGCTAACAAGCTACAAACTCGAATGTTATACTTAAGGAAACGAACTCTGGAAAGAACTACTCAACCAACATAACTAATTAAACAACCAAAAAGATACTATGAACCTTCCTCAGAAATTGAGAAACAAAACACACAAGATTAGGTATAGAGAACTATACTCAACATCACACTATTGCGACGTGCAACCCGATCCAACAGTGATATTGTTGCGGCGTGCAACCTGATCTAACCATGATACCCGTGGCGGCATGCCACCCAATCCAAACAATATACTCGTGGCAGTGTGCCACCCGATCCAACCAATATACCCGTGGCGGCGTGCCACCTGATCCAAACAATATACCCGTGGCGGCGTGCCACCCGATCCTTACATAATAATATATACGAAAATACTTATCGAGAAAAAATGCTCATTACTACGAAATACTCAAATATCGTCCACGAGCACGCGAAGTGCATAATACAAATCTCGGGGAGACGGATAGCGCCATACGCTATGAAACTCAAGCGCAACCATTGTGCAATAAATGACCTGTATCTCGAGATCCATCATGCTCTCACAACACCACCAATTACACTGGATCTCGATACGAGTGCGAATAATCAAGTCACCTCACAACCCAACTGGCATAATTTGATTACACGGAATAGCTGACGACATAAATAACACCCAAGGCACGAAGATTCCTCCGCACACGACGTTTAACTGAAATGAACACATCCGGCCTGATTTAGAGCCCACATTCACAGATCCACCCATGGACGTCAAGTTGATCCTAACCATACCTGCATTGTGCTAATAACCAATGATTCACACTAACTCTTTTTTCCATGACACACAATAACAATCGTCAAATTCGGAACAAACTTCCATAGTTCACAACCAAATGAACTGAGCACCCTTCATGCATAAATTCTCACATTAGCGATAGTACCACAATCTCCATACTTGGTTTCAATCTTCAACCAACTAAGTGACTGCATGTCACATTTATATGATCCTTCTATGGGATACGCTACCACAACCTTCCGCACCAAGTAACAAGTATGCACATCCATACCACCAGCCATACTAATGCCATAAAGCAAATCAAGGATCTTCCAATCAAAACACAAAGCCTCTTACACAGAACACCGATCTCAGGTGACGCTAAAGACAATACCAACTTACTCTAAACATCTGAATCTTTTCCGGCTCATCCGAGCTCGTGACATTCTTGTCAACACCAAACCACAACCTTGATCCTCAACTTTCAAATTTCATGCTGCTCACCGCACCTATCCTACCAATGCGCAAGAGCACAAGAATTCTATCATAACTCCTGAACCACTAATAGGATACACACGTCATCATATAGAAACCTTTCACTTACTCATTTCAAGAGAACCATTGCAACACGCGACTGAATTCCCATAATTGTAGAAAATACCAACCTCGAGTAGCGGTCTAAACCACCATAATTCTTTCGGGATCCATCTACATATAACAAGCCATAACACTCGAATGCCTCCATGTAAAATCAATTACGGTGGCCGCCAAGACCTGCACTTACCGCCACAAATCACATGCATAACTTAACATGCTGAAGGAACTGATCATTGCCAACATCATGCCAATTCAACCGTTGCTAACCGAACCAACTTCTTCAAATTTACTTTGGATCTTCCTTAGAAATAGCAATGGATCCTTCCTAAATATAACGAACTCAATCTGCACTCATCCTGAGTGACCCCATTTCACGAGAGCACATTGTCTCCAAAACCCATGAACCATACCATACCCTCCTTGTGCGCATATTCGCGTCTTCAGCTGGTACACCGATTCTGATAATTTCTCCATGAATCCAAAGTTATTTTCTCCCATTCCTTCAATGCTACACAACACACCGAAAATAACATAGAACACTCTGAGCCCCCTTTTCACAATCCGCTGCATAGCTCGGTACTTAACCATATTGCGGACTTGAAATCCACAGACACCACACTTTAACCTTTGAATTCACTAGGACTGTTATTGATAGTCACCCACTCTGGCTTGGTCCCGAATATAATCAACTCCAAGGCTCTGCTAGCACATGAACACCCTTCCCAAGAAGCAACTGGCTAAATTCCTTTCCTTGTACATCACATCCAGATGAAGCATAGACTCTGAGTCTACCCAAAACCTGAACATGAATCGATAAGCCAAAGTTAACACACATTCCTCAAATCCTTTGCTCCAATAACCATTAATGTTTCCTTTCCTTAGTCGTAATAACCCAACCAATACACCAATAACCAGAAACCGCACAAATATACAACCATGCAATCCAATCATAGGCGGTAGGGCTCTCCCACTTAGCTTGAAGCTACAATTACATAACACTGGGACCCACTGAGATTCCTTCTTCCCTATTGACATCAGCTAGAAGTCCAACAATGCATTCCAAACTCGAAGTTATGTTGTACCCTTCTTCATATCAAGCAACTCCTTTTTGTCGTATTAAACTTCCTCCGCATAGCAGCCAATATTCCAAAATTACACCTGTAGACCTAGTCACTGTCCACCATGAATCCTAAATCACTCTAACTTTCCTCAAGGCGTGCATTTATCCTACCACCAAACCCATATGCCACTCTTCCCCTCTCCCGATTTGGTTAAACCCTCTAACTTAAGCAACTCCTCGACTTCCGCTTCTCATACATGGCCTTCTAGCAATTCAACCACCGCAAATCACCTCCCACATGTCCTTCCTTGTCCTCCGGGGCCCAACTGTGGCCTCAAATCCGAATCCGTCTATGTAACACTAGAACTAATAAATTGTCACAAACTCCAATCCTCCTAGAAGATCATCCCTCTTGAGCCATCCACATTAGAAATACCCCTTCGATTATGAACAACTGCACATCGCGATTTCCGACAATCACTTCCCCGACACCATTTCAAAATACCCTGCTCTGAAGGCGAATTGATGAAAACCTTAACACCGGCGAACTCATTCATCCAGTACAACGGCACCACATCACAGATGAATATTCCAACATGCTACCCAGTCTCGTCACTCCATCAACCCAAATCTAAACATTCCTAGTCAGATTTCCTTTCATCCGCCGGAAATAAAATACTGAATCTCTTAATCATGCACCGAGTAAATCCTCTTTCCAAGTCATTCACTGACTCGACGCCTAGACAAGCATCCCTCCTTTCCACAAACACTATGCGATACCACCGCTCGTCATAACAATCAAGGCCAAACCTCAAAACCTTAGATAACACTGATGCTGAGCTGAAACGATAGGACGGCCTCCCGCAATGCGGCTGTAATACGCAATCAAATATGTAGGTAGAAACATCCTGCACCACATCTGTAGTACCATTACAATACCTCAATTCCCAATCCATAGCAAGCGCTCTACGTCGCCTAAGATCAAAAGAATCAAATCGCACGATGGGGAATCAAGAAGGAAAGTACTCCTAACAGCCTTGTAGCATCTTGAAGATAAGTACAGACGTCTCCGTACCGATCTGCAAGACTCTAATAGACTCACCCATGACTCGTGAGACCTAAGTGAACCTAGTGCTCTGATACCATGTTGGCATGACCCAAAATCCATTAAGGTCGTGATGGCGCCGGACACCACCGTCAGGCAAGCCAACAATAAATACTTAATTGGGTTCTCATTTTATTAATTTTGAAATCATATTTTCCTTCGATTTAAATAGTAAAGAATGAGGCTTTAAAAGTATAATAATAATACTTTTAACCATTTCAGTATAGAACAACCCATAATCATCCCAAAAGGAGGACTATTATCCAATGGCTAATCATGAACCCGTGAAGTCTCTACAATAGCAAGTCTAGTCTCAAATAGAATGTAAATCAGGTGAAATAATAAGCGAGAGAATACTCAAATAGTACAGCTACAGCATGATGTGAACCTAAGTCTACCCGGACAATAACATGAATGCATCTACGTACGGGCTCTCATCACCTCGCACGTACGTAGCCCCCACAATAAGTAGCACACATCAATGATATCACATAGGGGTAATTTTCACCTCACAGAGTTATATAGGAGACTTTCCTCGTCTCAAAGATCACTTTCCGGTCCAAAATTGTGCTTTCAATCCTCAACTCAGAGCCAAACAACCCGAAGCTAGTCAAATAATATATAAAATAGTCAATACATGCTCAAGAGTTTACATCCTAACCATTAAGGTGATTTTCTACCCAATTTGAAGAATTCTAAAATTCACCTCCCAGCCTACGTGCTCGGATTCCGAAAATTTTCTAAGATAGACATTGCGCATAACGTTATGAACTCAATTATATGATTTTTTTCTCAATCCCATACTCAAATTCGTGGTCAAAATCCAAAAATATAACTTCTAGGTTATCTACCAAAACCTCACAATTTCAACTAATTTCCATACTTTAATCCTTATACAAACCATGTATTTAACTTGCAATGGGTAGGAACCACTTACCTTGACATAGATGACGAAAATCTCCCTTCCAAGAGCTACAAAAATAGCCCAACCAAATGAAATTGGAAGAAAATGAGCCACGTCCTGTCTTTTAAAAACCCTTCTGCCCAACTGACTTCTTGCATCTACAATACACCAGTCGCACCTGTGGAAAATCCATCACAGGTGCGGTTCCCTCCCAGCCAGGAAAAATCCGCTTATGCGGTCAACCATGCGCTTCTGCGCCTTCGCACATGCGGATTCCTTTCCGCTTCTGCGATCGAGCTCTCTCTCTCTCTCTCTCTCGCGTTCCGCTTCTGTGGAGCTTTCTTCACACATGCGAGCTCGTAGATCTGGAACATCGTCGCATCTGCGACCATCCCATCTCTATCCAAATGTCATTTCTGCAACCTCATAGCCGCACCTGCGGGCTCACACCTGGCCCTTTTCATGTAGGTGCGATTGCACCAGATATCAGATGCCTCGGCACATCTTCCAAGTCCAAACTCGACCCGTTTCCCGTATGGAATTCACCCGAGGCCCACGGGACCTCAACCAATTATACTAACACGTCCTAAAACACCATACGGACTTAGTAAAGCCTTCAAATCCCATCAAACAATGCTGAAGCCACGAATCACACCCCAATTCAAGCTTAATGAACTTTAGAACTTCAAACTTCTACATTTGATGTCGAAACCTATCAAATCACGTCCGATTGACCTCAAATTTTGCACACAAGTCACATTCGACATTACAGACTTACTCCAACTTCCAGAATTAAAATCCAATCTTGATATTAAAAAAAGTCCACTTCTGATCAAAGTTCTCAAAAACCTTCAAATTTCTAACTTTCGCCAAATGACCCCAAAATGAACTACGGACCTACAAATCTACTTCCGAGCATACGCCTAAGTCCAGAATCATCATACAAACCTGTTGGAACCTTCAAATCCCTATTCTAAGGTCGTTTATTAAAAATCACACTCTAGTCAATTCCTCCAACTTAAGGCTTCCAAAATTAGAATTCTCTCTCAAAATCAACTCCAAACTTCTCGAAATTCAATTTTGACCACGCGTACAAGTCATAATACCTGAAGTGAAGCTGCCCAAGTCCTCCTATCGCCAATTGACACGATAGAGCTCAAAGCAATTGGTCGGGTTGTTACATTTTAGTACATAGTCTCGAGTTTGCTTTTCCCTTGTGATTGACTCCTTGGTGCGCTTGAACACGGGCCCCTATGGAATATCGACCCCATCAATGATCATGTGAATCATGTGTTGTGGTTATTCATGTTCGTTCTTCCTGTTTGCATCCCTGTCTCTGATGTGGTTCTTAGCTTGGTCACTCAAGAACTCTCGAAGGTGGCCCTCGTTGAACAGACGGGCTACATCCTCCATTAGTTGTCTGCAATCCTTCGTTCTACGACTATGAGTACCATGGTACTTGCATATTTTATTAGAGTTCCTTTTCGTCGGATCATTCTGTAGGGGTCTAGGCCATCTAGTATCTTTTATCCATTCAATGGATGATACAATTCCTGATGCGTCAATGCCGAAGTTGTATTCCGATAATTGTGGTGCTTCTGTGGGATCGACATGTTTATCGAAGCCATTTTTACTCATGAGCCCTCGGGATCTCTGTCCTCGATCATTCCTTCGATCACTTCGAATGGGGTTACGCACTGGACCACTGTTTCTACGAACTGCGTTGTATGGTTGATACCGATCTCTGTTAGATCGGGGTTCTCTATCGATGTCCCTTTGAATTCTGCCGACGGGCCTTTTTGGATAAATGGAACCGGAAGGGGTCCCCAGCTGATCATTCTAGACCCTGATATTCGACTAGTACCGATTATGCACATCAGCGCAGGTCACGACTGGATACTCAATTTAATTTTGCTTTGGCTTCCATGATGCTATCGAACTTCGTACGCTCAAACCTTGAGTAAAGGCTTGGACTCCCAATCATCTGCGACCGGGGGTAGGTCCATGTGTTCTATCTGAAACTGAGATACAAATTTCCTTAACATTTCGTTGTCCTTTTGTTTCACTTTGAAGGGGTCCGACTTTCTACTCACGGCCTTTATTGCTCCCACATGTGCTTTGATTGGGGGGATCTTGGAGGAAGATATATGTGAAGTCCCCGAGACACAGAGCGGTAAGGGCACTTCATGCTGAGTCATAAGATCGGAGAATGCTCCTGAAGGGTCTAGCTCCGAGACCCCTAGAATAGGGGAGAGTGCCCCTAGAAGAGGGGAGAGTGCCCCAAGCGATTCTCTCGGGGCAATAAATATAGATGATTTATCGCCCGGTCCTTCATGTTTTGAGGGGCAATTCCGAGACGCTCAGGATATGAAAACTCCCGATGCGAATCTAGGCCATGAAGGGGGTGACATATTTCTGGATTTCTTTGACGGGCTTGAAGACGACCCCGAACCGGACGCATCGATTGTTTTCAACGAAGCTCAGCTTCTTTTGAAACGGGGAAGTATTTTCCACCCTTTTTTTCTCGTGCCCACATCTAGTTTAATATTAACTCCTTTGTTCGTGAGCAGGCTTTGGTGCTTCATCGAGAGGCCTCTTTCAAATCTCGGACGGGGCTGAACCGATGTGAGGCCGAGCTCAAGAAGCTCGTTAAGGAGATGGATGATTTAAAGCTCCGTTACGTTTGAAAGGAGGAGGAAATTGCAACCATCCAAACTGAACTTACGAGAGCTCGTCAAGATCATAACGAACTCATCGAGAAGGTAACATAATTTTCTTGAAACTTTGTATAATATCAATTCAAATTCGGTGACGTATCCTTGGTTTCGCAGTTTCAGCAGAAGGTCGAACTGGTGCTATAGCTTCAAGAAGAGGCCAAGGTGAAGGAGGCCGAAACTATAGGGTGGAGGCAGCACACGGAGCGCCTCACCTCAGAAAAGGATTCTCTTCGAGCACAGTTGACTTTAGCTGAGCACCAACTCCAAAGTGAGGAGGAGGAAAGTCGAGCTCGAGCCCGGAGGACCGAGGAGGTTGAAGTTGTTCTTGCTAAGGATAAAGCTGAATCGGAGGCGTTTGCGACCTCTTACAGAGCCGATGCCGAGGCTGCCAATATTCGGGCGCATGATATCTCCGCCTCTAATAAGATTAGATTGTCACATGCTATTTCCCATTCCAGGCAGCAATCTCGGATAACGTCTCTCGAAGAGGTGCACGGCTTTGACCTCTCTGCCGAGATCGAGAAGAAGAAAGCTTCGGAGGATGAGGCCGCAACTTTGCTCTCTGATGGCGAAGGTTTTGTTAGCGGATATGAGGGTGAGGGATATGAGGCCTTTGAGGAAGTTGCATCCGACTAAGTCGTTCAGGAGTGAGCCGGTCTCGAGGGGAACCGACTCGACTAGATATATCTTTTCTTTGTTTTTGTAAGGCCCTGACTGACCCCTTTGTACATATACTTTTGGCATAATGAAAATATTCCTTTGATGTCTGCATTTCCTAGTATGTTTGATTGTCTTAGTTTTAATTCGTGATCGAAATAAACCCTTAGGTTTTTTGTTTTTCCGGGGGCAAGTCCCCGAGTCTAAAACTCATTTGAAAACTTGTCTCGAGGATGGCTCGCTCCGAATTGGCAGATGAGTTATTTCCGGTAACCAGGCTTGAGTAATTTTATAGGATAAGGTAGGCCCTTAGGTTTCTATTGGCGATTGTTAAGCTCTCGAGCTCATTGTTATACCTTTTATGTGTAGCTTTAATTATTTGTTTAAGCTCGCAATAACCGAACCCTTGGGTTGAGAACGAGGTCTCGAACTTTAATTGTATTGGTCTTTCGGCTTATGAGATCGTCCCTTGGGCTCTTTAAAAAATCTTCCCTTAGGCTCTTTAAATCGAACCTTAGGCTTTTTTAGGTCGGCCCTTAGGCTCTTTAAGTTGGGCCAATTTGGCCTCTGAAAACGGCTATAATATTTTCCTCTTCTCGACTAAAAGACTTAGTGAAATTTTCTTTTTTGTCTTATCATGTGTTTTTTGTACCCGATGGGTTTTTCGAGGGTTCAGCAAGCGGAGCCTAATTTTTTCTTAACTCGTTTGTGTTAAGATAATTTAATACCTTTTGAGGCTTTTTCGAAGGCTGATATTATCGAAGCCTGTAAATTTTTTGAGGGACGATTTTATCGAAGCCCTTTTTTGTTTGTTTTACCGAGGGTAGCCTTATTTAACCAATTTTTCAAAGTGTTTGAAGGCTTTTAGTTTATGGCGGAATTCAGATGTCTCCGAGCCGCATTATTTCGGTCGTAGCACTTTTATATAATCGTAGTCTTTAGTATGGTCGTAGCCTTCGGGTACGTCTCTTGGACTTGTTTCCCGATAACATTTCGAACTTATTCGAAATGTTAGTCCCCGAGTGTTATGGCCTTGGCCTATATATCGGGGGATGCCTCTTTGAGGTCTTATGATTTCGAACTTAGATAGCTCGAGCAGGTAGTCCCCGAGTGTTTGAGGTATGCTTGCACTTGGCCCTTGGGCCATTTTTCGCAAGTTTTAGTTTTGTACAATAGATCATAAGCACATGACTCGTATAATAGAAATTCTATTTCAAACACGAGATGTTTGAGAAAAAAGAGAGTGCTTCTTTGTATTATTCATACATGCGTACATGTTTTGTTGTCGGGACTCGGCTAATGTATATGGACATGGTTCAAGACCCATTTACATAACATTCGAGGGTGATGCCCCCCAGTATTTGAAATTGATTGCAAAGAAGCTTTGGATACTGTTGAATTACCCCCAGGTAGCACATAGTTGTTGCCTCGTTAAAACCCTTGCCGCAAAAACCCATTTGGGATAAAAACCGGTCAAAGGGAAAAAGAGTACAACGCGTACTTTAAAACCTGAGGTCTCGATTTCTTGGACCGAATACCTGCAACAAGTTAGTTTCGAATATTTAAGTAAATGAAAAAGGAGAAATCCATACCTTAGCAATAATATCGTTTGAGGAGTGATATGTTCCAATTATTCGACAATGGCTCGCCATCCATTGTTCCAAGCTTGTACGATCCTTTCTCGACTATGTCGAGGATTTGATAGGGTCCTTCCCAGTTAGGACCGAGTTTCTCTTCATTAGGGTCTCGAGTATTGATGGTGATTTTCCTTAAGACAAAGTCCCCGACTTTGAAGTGTCGAAGATTGGTTCTTCTGTTGTAATACCTCTCGATTTGTTGCTTTTGCGCGGCCATTCGAACGAGTGTCGCTTCTCGTCTTTCATCTAACAATTCGAGGCTGGTATTCATTGCCTCGTGGTTCGATTCTTCCATTGCATGTAGAAACCTGGCGCTGGGCTCTCTGACTTTGATAGGCATTAAGGCTTCGGAGCCATAGACTAAAGAAAACATAGTAGCTCCGGTACTGGACTTTGATGTCGTCCGATATGCCCATAGAACCTCAGGCAATTTTTCTCTCAACTTCCCTTTGGATTTGTTTAGCCTCTTTTTCAAGTTAATGATAGTTTTATTTGTTGATTAGGCCTGTCTGTTTCAACAGGGTGATATGGCGTCCATAGTATCCTCTTTATTTTATGATCTTCGAGAAATTTCGTTACTTTATTGTCGATGAATTGTTTGCCATTATCACACACTATTTCCGCAGGTATCTTGAATCGACATGCAAATTGATCCCATATGAAGTCGGTCTCTTATTTTTATCTAACTTTTTCAAAGGCCTGTGCTTCAACCCATTTAGAGAAATAGTCAGTCATAAATAATATGAATCTAGCTTTACCTAGGCTGATGGCAATCAACCAATTTAGATAAATAGTCAGTCATAAATAATATGAATCTAGCTTTACCTGGGGCCGATGGCAGAGGGCCAACGATGTCCATTCCCCATTTCATGAATGGCCATGGGGATAGGACCGAGTGAAGCTATTCACCGGGCTGATGAATCACTGGTGCAAACCTTTGACATTTGTCGCATCTTCGAACGAACTCCTTAGAGTCTTTCTCCATGTTATCCCAATAGTATCCTGCTATGATGAACTTTCGAACTAGTGACTCGGCGCCAGAATGGTTTCCACAAGTGCCTTCATGTATTTCTCATAAAACATAGTCGGTATCTCCCGGACCCAGGCATACGGCCAATGGACCATCGAACGTCTTTCTGTATAACTTCCCATCCTCGTCTAATGTGAACCGAGCTACTTTAGTTCGTAAGGTCCTTGATTCTTTGGGATCCGAGGGTAGCTTCCCATTTTTCAAGTATTCGATCTACTTGTTCCTCCAATCCCAGGTTAAGCTTGTGGAATTTATTTCAGCGTGCCCTTCCTCGATTACAGACCTCGAGAGCTGGACAACAGTCCCAGAGCCAATTTCGTCTTCGTCGACCGACGATCCCAAGTTGGATAGTGCGTCGGCCTCGGTATTATGTTCCCAAGGTACATGCTGCAGAGTCCATTCTTTGAAACGGTGTAAAGTGACCTGCAATTTGTCCAAAAATCTTTGCATCCTGTCTTCTCGAACATTGAAGGTGTCGTTTACCAGGTTAACTACCAGTAGGGAGTCACATTTAGCTTTGTCGGCTTTTTCTCCCAAGTTCTTAGCTAGTTTGAGACCTGCAATCATAGCCTCATACTCGGCCTCGTTGTTAGTCAGTTTGGAATCGATTGTCTAATAACATTAACCGTAGGCGGTTTCAAAATGATACCAAGACCGGACCCTTTCACGTTCGAGGCCCCATCAGTGAAGAGGGTCCATACCCCTAATTAGGTTCTAGATTTTAGCAGAAGTTCCCTTTCCACTTCGGGTACGAGGGTTGGAGAAAAGTCTACCACGAAGTCTGCTAATATTTGAGACTTGATGGACATTCGGGGCTGATACTCAATATCGTACCTGCCAAGTTCGACGGCCCACTTGGGCAATCAACCCGATAGCTCGGGCTTATGCAATATATTTCAAAGGGGGTATGTGGTAATGACACATATATGATGACACTAAAAATATGGCTTTAATTTTCTAGATGCGTTTATTAGTGCAAGTGCTAATTTTTCTAGGTGTGGATATCTGGTTTCAGCATCTCCTATAGTTTGACTTACGTAGTAAACTGGAAACTGCATACCTAGTTCATCTCGGACTATTACTCCACTTACCACTATCTCGGAAACCGCCAAGTATAAGTACAACTTCTCATCTACCTTTGGGGTGTGAAGCAAAGGTGGGCTCGACAGGTACCGTTTCAACTCCTCCAACGCTTGCTGGAATTCCGGAGTCCATGTAAAATCATTTTTCTTTTTAAGCAAGGAAAAGAACATATGACTCTGATCTGACAACCTCGAAATGAACCGGCCTAGGGCAGCTATCCGTCCGGTTAGCCTTTGAACTGCTTTGACGTTGTCCACGATGGTGATGTCCTCGATGGCCTTGATTTTATCGGGATTGATCTCGATTCCCCGATTTGACACCATGAAGCCGAGGAATTTACCCGAGCCAACCCCGAAGGCACACTTTTCAGGGTTGAGTTTCACGTTGTACTTCCTCAAGATTTCGAATGTCTCCTGCAAATGAGTCAAACGGTCCTCTGCACATAGGGACTTAACTAACATGTCGTCAATGTAAACTTCCATTGATTTTCCTATGCGCTCTTCGAACATCTTGTTAACTAGGCGTTGATATGTAGTTCCCGCATTTTTTTATCCCAAAGGGCATTACATTATAGCAGTAATTTCCAAACTTGGTGATAAAAGAAGTTTTTTCCTGGTCTTCTGGGTCCGTCTGAATTTGGTTGTACCCAGAATAGGCGTCGAGAAGAGTAAGTATCTCGTGTCCGGCCATGGAATCGATCATTCGATCTATGTTAGGCAAAGGGAAGGAGTCTTTTGGACATGCTTTATTTAGGTCCTTATAATCTACACACATTCTAAGCTTGTTCACGTTTTTAGGGACTACGACTACGTTAGCTAACCACTCGGGATTTGACTTCCCGAATGGATCGTATTTTAAGGAGTTTAGTTACCTCTTCCTTTATGAAGGTGTGCTTCACCTCGGACTGAGGCCTTCTCTTTTGCTTTATCCGTCTGAACTTGGGATCCAGGCTCAACCGATGAGTTGTAATCTCAGGTGGGATTCCTGTCATATCTAAATGGGACCAAGCAAAGCAATCCATGTTATCAATAAGAAATTTGATGAGTTTTTTCCTGAGCTAGGGGGTTAACCCCGTTCCAAGGTATACCTTGCGCTCGGGTAGATACTCGATGAGTATCACCTGTTCCAGCTCTTCGACCGTTGACTTAGTTGCATCCGACTCTTCGGGAGCGACGAAAGTTTGAGGAGTGAGGAAATCCTCTTCATCTTCTTCGATTACCTGCTTGTCCGCTTCGGTCGAGGATAGGGACGATGATTGCTATTTGGCTGCTTGTTCATCTTCGATGTTCTACTTTTCTGAGGTCGAGGGTGCTGGCCTCGGTGTCACCTCGTCGACTTCAAACATCTCCTTTGCAGCGTGTTGTTCCCCGTAAACTGTTTTCACCCCATCCACTGTCGGGAACTTCATTATTTGGTGAAGGGTTGACGGTACCACCCTCATGTTATGGATCCATGGCCTTCCGAGCAGCGCATTATACCTCATGTCACCTTCGATGACGTGAAATTGTGTGTCCTGGATGGTCCCGGCTACGTTTATTGGTAGGATTATTTCTCCCTTTGTTGTTTCGCTAGCCATGTTGAAGCCGTTTAGGACTCGATACGCGAGTACAATTTGATCAAGTAGGCCGAGCTGTTCTACGACCCTCGACCTGATTATGTTTGCCGAGCTACGTGGATCCAATAGAACACATTTAACTTGAATTTTATTTAGCAAAATAGAAATTACCACGCCTTGTTGTGTGGCTGGGAGAGGCCTTCTGTCTCCTTGTCGTTGAATGTAAGGGCGTTTTCGGGCATGTAGCCTCGGGTCCGTTTTTCCCTTGTAATCGATACTTTGGTGCGCTTGAAGACAGTTTCTTGTGGGACATCGAACCCACCGATAATCATGTGGATAATATGCTGAGGTTTTTATTCCTCGTTCTTTTTGCTGGCGTCTCTTTCCCCAAAGTGATTTTTGGCTCTGTCACTGAGGAATTCTCTATGATAGCCCTCGTTGAATAATCGAGCTACTTCCTCTCTCAATTGCCTGCAGTCTTCGGTCCGATGGCCATGTGTGCCATGGTATTTGCACATCAAGTTAGGATTTTTCTGAGAAAGATCAGTTTGTATAGATCTAGGCTACCTAGTGTCTCTAATCCTTCCAATGGCCGATACGATACTCGAGGCATCGACACTTAAATTGTACTCTGATAATCGGGGCACTTCTTTGGGATTCGCGTATTTGTCGAATCTAGCCTTGCTCATGAGTCCCCGAGAACTATGTCTTCGGTCACCCCTTCGATTGTTGCGGCGGAATTATGTCTCGTATGGTTGTTTCTTCTTTCAGTGACATACGGCTGATATCGATCTTTGTTCGACCTTGATTCCTTGTCGAGATCCCTTTGGTTCTTACTTGTCGATCAGCTTGAGTGCACTGAATCCGAGGGGGCTCCCAGTTGATCATCCTCGACTAATCTTCGATTGATACCGGTTGTGGACATCTGCCCAAGTCACAGCTGGGTATTCTATCAAATTTTGCTTCAGTTGGCATGATGCGATCGAACTCCGCTCGTTTAGTCCCTGGGTGAAAGCCTGAACATCCCAGTCGTCGGTAACTGGTGGTAAATCCATATGTGCCATTTGGAATCTAGATACAAACTCTCGAAGCATCTCGTTTCCCTCTGCTTTACCTTGAAGAGGTCCAATTTTCTTGTTGTGACCTTTATAGCTCCAACGTGCGCCTTCACAAACGAATCTTCCAACATGGCGAATGAATCGATGGAGTTCGGAGGCAAGTTATGATACCAAATCATTGCTCCCTTGGACAGGGTATCTCCGAATTTCTTCAGCAATACTGACTTGATTTCATCGTCTTCCAAATCATTTCCTTTAATAGCACACATATAAGAGGTAACGTGCTCATTGGGGTCTGAGGTCCCATTGTACTTTGGTATATCGGGCATTATGAACTTCTTCGGTATGGGCTTCGGAGCCGCACTTGGAAGGAATGGTTTTTGTACAAATATTTTGGAGTCCATTCCCTTTAAGATCGGTGGTGCCCCCGGAATCTGATCAACTCGAGAATTATAGGTGTCCACCTTTATCGTTGGCCTCAATATTCTTTTCCCCCGACTTTATTCTCTTAGTAAGTTCCTCGAGCATTCTCATTATAGCAGGGTCAGTCGTCGAAGTATTGTCACCTGATCTTTCAGGCACTGGCTCTGTACGGCGATTAGCCTCTTGCTCGACCCTGTTCGGAGCCACATGTCGACTCTGCAACTGGGCAATAGCGTTCTGTTGGGCTTGCAGCATTTCAAATATGACTTGGAGACTAACACCTTCATCTCCTCTTCCCTGAGTACCTCGATTGTCTGTCCGACCTTCTCTGCATAGGCTTCCAGCGAGGTCCCCGCCTAAATCTGCATTCAAAGCAATGTGTGAGCCGACATCGACCGGGTTGGCGGGCGGTGCTCCTCCGAGGTCAGCTTGTGGAACCTCGATTCCTGGAGCGATAACATTCTCATTCTCTCCGTGGAGTCCGAGGTTGTTGTCACCATGTGTAGCTGTGTTTTGTGAGTTTTACATGATTTATCCTGAAAACAAAAATTCTTGACAAGAAACAAGCGTAAAATAATGTGTAATACCATAATTAACACCGAAAAATCGCTATTATCCTAACCCCCACGGTGGGCGCCAAACTGTTTACCTTGAAATACGAGTAACAATTAAACTAGTAATGTGGTTATACGGATATGCGATCTGATTCAATGTTAATTGATAAACAGCTAAATAAATAAATGAATTAAATGACTCAAATGGATCAAATCCGGGTTGCAGTGATTAATCGTCCTCAAACTGGATTAGACTCGAGAACAATCGCTTGGTGAGTGAGTAGCAATAATATGAACAATCACAAATGTAAGAGTTAAAGGGGAATAAAAGAGTGTTTGTATTTCTAAGCAGTGTAAGTAAGAACCCATGTATGATTATAATTATAATAATGATGATGATAAAGATGCCCCTCACAGATGAATAAGATTCCTTTTTATATAGTAGAGGAATCCTAAATAAGGTATGACTCTAATTGCGGAAATAAAATACATGATTGATGCCGTTAACCGCTAATAGCTCTACTGGTTCCGAGATCCTCGCCGGGATCGATGGTCGAATGCGGATAATTCGGGATTTTGTTACTGCGGTGTTGAACTAGTTCGATCCCGATTCCTCGGTCTATACTTTCCTCAAGTCCAAACTTATTTCGATACAAATTTGCTCTCAAGGTATACCCTCGGGCCCATATAATCGGGTCTCTAGATTTTTACCGCATATAGTTATATATGGTATACAAAAGTAATTAATTGCAACCAAATGGAATTTGACCGTGATCATGATTGTGATCAGTGTTCAAGTGATAGGTTAAATAGAAAGAGAGTATATAGATGCGGGGTCAAAATTTGAAGTTTATGAGTTCGAGATTATAGTATGTTTAATTTATTGAGTTTTAAATTAATATTTACATATTTATTGAATTTTTTAAAAATATATATAAAATTTGAGTCAAAGCTATTAGTTCGACGGAACCGTATCGCATATCCATGCACGTCTCTGTTGAAATTACGATCTGAAGCCAACGAAAGGATTACTACCACTAGTATTAAATGATGGTTACTTTGTGTTTAAGGAAATAAAAAGCAAAAAAGAAGCGTAATATAAGCTTAATTTTCTTGAATCTTTTTCCTATATGTAAATGAAAATTCTCATCATATATCCATTATGTTGGTGGAGAACGTCCATTAGGGGTGGAACCAGTCTTATAGCTATGGATTTGTAAAAGTTACACGAAACGTCTTATTTGGTCGCTCTCATTTAATTTGTACTTATTTTTTTTAAAACATTTAATTTGTGTCCACTTTTTAAATAACTTCAGCCCCCTTTCTCCTCCTCCTTCTCCTCCTCCTCCTCCTCCTCC
>ML358871.1:0-16309 GCA_005239505.1 Nicotiana paniculata | reverse complement strand
CCAGTTTGCAAATTGAGAAATCTGAGCATCTTGGTCGAGGGGCGAACCCTTTATGGCGAGGTGATGATGTGACGCTTCGAGAGCCATACCTGACCGTTACGTCAATTTGAAATGACGTTGATTTGTCATGCGTCATTATGGCGCACGTTCCCTATACATTACGTCGTTTCCTGTGCCTTTTCTATTTTGGAATTAATGTGGCGGCGTTTGGATTTCCCACTCAGGGTGTCTGTATTCTTATAGATAGAGAACAAAACTTCTCATTTGGGTTGCTGTGTTTCCTAATCGTTCGGAAAACGCCAGGCTTTCTCTTCTCCTTCTTCAGATTCTTACATCTCCGTCTCTCTTCTTTTAAAGTTTCTTGCCATTGTTATCCTCTTCACCTTAGTACTCCTCATCTACGCAACCAGAGAAGAGATGGCTAGTGCGTCTTCTAACTTCGATGGAGCCGCCAGTACCATTGCGTCAGAAACTGATATGCCCTCTCATGAAGAAGGGATAGCCATGGCGGAAGATGAGAATTTCCCCAATGTGGATGAGATAATTCCACGTTCGGGGGAAGGCGAGGACTGATTTCAAGAACTTTCCTGACGATGAGCATGAGCCCGTCATTTCCGAAATGGATGTTGTGGCTCTTGTTGCGCTTAAGGCTAAGTGGAGGATTCTTGACCATGTCGAACTCATTCCTGCTGGTAACGACGTCATACAGATATATCGCCCGGGGAATTGCACGTTTTATGCGTACCCCTTTTGTCGTCGGTTATACACTTCCCCTTCTTTCCTTGGCGGAGGACTTTTGCCGCTATTATCGTGTGTGCCCGACTCAGCTCTCCCCGTATATATACAAGTTTTTCCTTATGCTCATCAAGTACGCGGAACTGGCTGACCGAGGAATTTCTCTTTGTCACCTACTTCACCTCTTCGTACCAAGTTTTCACAGGGGTACGATGATACACCTTCGTCATCATGGGACCAAGGGTCTGCCGGTCTGGTGGTGAAGATGGACGATAAGACTAATCGTCGCTTTTGGGCCAACTTCTTCTTTGTAAGGACGGAACATGTGGTGTCGAATCCTAACGGGTTCCCCAAGGAATGGAACTATGCTCGTAAGTTTTTCTCCCAAATGGTTGTTCGTTGTTCCTTTCCGGGGATCTGATCGTTCTTTCTTCCTTTCCTCTTTTATTTTGCAGCCGAGAAGGACCCCCCTTCGCTAGTCACTGATATACGCGATTGGGTGAGCCAGATCTTGCCTCACATGGTGGGAATTTGTGAGTGGTCGTCGTTCCATGAGAGATTCGGACGTAGACCTTCTGCCGGTGAGTCATTTTGTCTTGCCCTTAGCAAATTTGCCCTTCGTTCCATCCTTTCTTCCCTCCTATTTTCTTTTTGGTTTAAGCTTCTTTCGTTGGTAGGTCGGAGGGCCTCGAGGAGGGCGAGGACTCCCATTCCTGCTTTCCATCAGTCGAGTGCCTCGATCGGACCTGTACCAATTGCGGCTGCAAGTGCGAGTGCTCAGACTGCCGCTACTTCGCATACTACGGCCTCGTGCGGACGCATCTGCCGAGATGCTGCTCCCCTGGAATAGGTTCCAGCTCCCGCAGTTCTTCATTTGGTGGATGAGTCGTCACAGGGCGGATACGAAGAGGCTCCATTAAAGAGGTGGAGGATAGTGGCTGATGGGGTGATAGGGATCGAGGGGCCTTCGAGGGGTGATCCCGTGTTGGATGTGTCCCAACCTGGCGATTGTATCTAGTTTGGGCGTGGATACTGTGCCCCTATCGAGCGTAGAGGTGGTTCCTCTCTCAGCGTGGAGGTGGTGCCCTTCTCGGGCATGAAGGTGGCTTCCTTGGAAGGAGGGCAGAGTTCAAAGGCTGTTGCGGTCTTTCCGAGGGGCCCATCGACTTCGCAGTGGGCCAATACTCTCTCTTCGGCCAGTGAGAGGGCGAAGGGGGTGGTTATAGATGACTATGAGTCCGGCTCTGATATTAATCCTGAGGACGTAAGAATGTTTGAGGAGGGGTTCACCCGGGTCGAGGTGAGAACGGATGGTTCTTCCCGCTTGATCGAAGTTCCTTCGGATTGCAATTTGTTAGAGGATACGGTGAGCCTGGTGCCCCACTTCGCCCCTCTTTGCTCCGCTGCCAAAAAAGAGGGCTCTTCAGGAATTCAGTGATACCGACCTATCACGGGGCGTATCCGGGATGGCTTTGAGGGTGAGTTCTTTATTGTTTTCTTCGTTTCGCGCCTTCCGTTTTTGCTGATTTCTGACCCTTTCTTTTTATTCTCTTTTCTTTCTTCATATTTTTATCTTGGAGATTGAGAGTGCCCGTCAAAGGAAAAACAAGCTGCCATTTTTCAGGAAATGGTTTCGAAATACCTCAGGTATCGTGACAAGTGCCGCAAGATGCATGCGCGACTCAGGGAAGGCGGCAATCTTCAATCCCTTAGGGAGGAGTTGGACCGGAAGGATGAGGACCTAATACGATTGGAAGATGCATCGAACTCGTGGGGTTGCTTAGGGCCAAGGAAGAAGAGCTCGAGGTGGGAAAGGAGGTCGTGGATGAGTGTGTTGACCTTCAAGCGAAGGCGGTGGCCCTGCGAGCTGAGCTTGAGAAAATTACCATTAGATTCGACGGTCTAAGTATCGAGTTGGCGGAGAAGGTGACTGAGTTGGAAAAGAAGGTGACCGAGCTGGAGGGGACTGAGGGAGCCCGAGTAGCGGCCTTGGCGAGGGCAGAGACACTGGAGGATTCTATCCATGTTCTCATGTCTGAACGAGCAACTGAGATGGAAACAGCACTAAGAGAGGCGCGACTCGATGAGCGAATTGGTGGGCTTAAGAGAGATGTCTCAAACCTGCGCGATCAAGTTGTTTCTCTCGAGACCGAGAGGGAACTGTTGTTGGCTTAGGCTCCTTCTCATGCATCCGCCTTTGTTGGCGTTCCTGGCCATTTTTACGAGATGTGGATCCACGCTGAGGCTCAGCGGGATATATATAAGGGTTTAATGGTGGGGAATGTTCCTGAAGCTGCTTTCGAAGATGTTCGAAAGAACGTGAGGCCCGGCTTGCCTACGGCTATGACCCTGAGACACTGGAGGCCGGTGAAGATGAAGAGGCCAAAGACGGGCTTACTTTTGATAATGAATATGCTAATGGATAGGGAAACGGTGGAGGAGAAGCTGCTGGACCAAGCGGGGAGAGTGGTGACGGCGCAGGTGGAGATAATGTAGTGTGAAGCCTTTGTACTTAATTTTTCCTTTTGTACTTAGT
The DNA here is from genome assembly GCA_005239505.1 of Nicotiana paniculata. Lineage (NCBI taxonomy): Eukaryota > Viridiplantae > Streptophyta > Magnoliopsida > Solanales > Solanaceae > Nicotiana > Nicotiana paniculata. The sequence goes on along the minus strand of ML358871.1, from coordinate 13,038 downwards.
TCTTTTGTGTGTTCTTCTCTTTGTTGTTTTTTTTTTCTTTTAGTGGGGGTGCCCTTTTGTCCCTTTGTAAGATGTTAATTTCCTTGGAATGGAACAACTGATTTGTCCTTTGTTGTACGTCTTTGGACTTTCTCTCTTTCTTTTTGGATTTTTTCGCAAAAGTCCCCGACTTTCAGTTGGTCGAATGTGAGCTTGTTCGAGTAAGGTCGGTTCGGACTTTGTTTGACGATGGCCGGTGGACGTATGGGCATGAATTCAGATGAGGTCGAATATAACCCGTAGTTAATTCGAGCGAGGTCGAAGTCAACTCTTTTAATTGATGATGGCTGGGGGCCACATGGGTGTGAGTTCAAACGAGGTTGAATATAACATGTAATTGGTTCGAGCGAGGTCGAATTTAACTTGTTGTCAACTCGAGCGAGGTCGAAGTTAACTCTTTTAATTGATGATGGTCGGGGGCCACATGAGCGTGAATTCGAACGAGATCGAATATAACCCGTAGTTTATTCGAGCGAGGTCGAATTTAACTTGTTGTCAACTCGAGTGAGGTCAAAGTTAACTCTTTTAATTGATGATGGTCGGGGACCACATGGGCGTGAATTCGAACAAGGTCGAATATAACCCGTAGTTGATTCGAGCAAGGTTTAATTTAACTTGTTGTCAATTCGAGCGAGGTCGAAGTTAACTCTTTTAATTGATGATGGTCGGGGGCCATATGGGCGTGAATTCGAATGAGGTCGAATATAACCCGTAGTTGTTTCGAGCGAGGTCGAATTTAACTTGTTGTCAACTCGAGCGAGGTCGAAGTTAACTCTTTTAATTGATGATGGCCGGGGGGCCACATGGGCATGCATTCGAACGAGGTAGAATATAACCGTAGTTGATTCGAGCAAGGTCGAATTTAACTTGTTGTCAACTCGAGCGAGGTCGAAGTTAACACTTTTAATTGATGATGGCCGGGGGGCCACATGGGCGTGAATTTAAACGAGGTCGAATATAACCCGTAGTTGGTTCGAGCGAGGTCAAATTTAACTTGTTGTATCGACACAACGTCGCTTTGGTAAAAATGTGGGTGAGCTTCACGTACTTATGCTCTGCCTGCATATGTTGGAGAGACTTGCATGTGTTTCCGGGCTGGCAACCCAGTCCCAGTCTATACAGCTTTTTTCTTTATGATGTGAAGTATCGATTTATTGGGGGATTTCGCTTGACCGTTGTCTGCAGGATGACATGTCGTGGAGAGCATTTTCTTGATGTGCCATTTTTTGAAGAATCCGGACTTCGACCTTTTTTTTATTTTTGTGATGGCGTTTGTTCCCTGTTCGTGCATCTGGAAGAATGCTCCTGTTTCTGTCCCACTCTAAAAAATAGAAAGTTAAAACCAAACAAAATCGTTTGTTACCTCGACTTGATTGGTTGACGAGTGGAGGGGGATGACCACGTTCCCTTCTCTGGCTATGCTTTGTGGCTGCTACCAGTTTGGCAAGGTCTCCTACTTTGGCGCTCTGTGCTCGAGGGGTTTGGTCGAGCTGACATTCATCAAACTCGGGTGACATCTTGCAAATCTTTGGACTGGTGTTTTTGCAGTCTCTGGTCCTTGATTTGGAAAGTCCCTGCGACTTTATTGGCCACGAACTAAGAGTCGCGCCGTAGAACGACTCGTTTTGCTCTTTACTCGAGTGCTAGCTTTAGCTCTAATCTCAGCCTCGTGCTTAGCTCCGTCGTCAGTCGAATCTGGGCATCTTACGGACTGCAACTTACTTCGCCCGTTAGGATCTCGAGTTCGAGTCCCAATCCGATCCAATCCTGGGTGCACAAAGTTAACAGAAATATAAGTCATATCATAAGCATACATGCAGGACAAGTTTATAATTTCAATGAATTACACAATAGGCTATCATTCCTTTCTAAGAGAGGTAGGGCAGTATGCATAAGGTATAGATTGGTGTTTAGAGTTAATATGACAATAGGATTGTGGACGTGTTCAGTGCATAATGTCCATAATCCTACTCTAATAATTTACACTCACGACGTACAAAAACCATTACTACAGCAAAATGCAGTTTTCGTATAGATATCAAACATAATTTATATTTCATGCAAAAATCTAATTTTGGTTGATCTGGCTATTTCAAGAGCTTGCCAACAAATTTCTCAAGTTTGCGTTTGTAACGAAAAGATGAAGCTATAAAGAACGAGAAGTGGAACTAGAACTGAATTTAGATATAGAGGAAACTAAAACTTTGGCTAGAAAATCCCCATAGACGACGCCAAATTGTTTGACCAAAAAGTTTTGAGCCTTTTTGTTAAACTAATCAAATAAGTAGATATAGGGTAAATCTTAGCCAAAAATAATTAATTCTAGATCAGAGATCACAAAAATGAATAGACTAGCATAGTTGAACATAAAAGTCGGTTGACTAACATACTCAAAAAATATTATTGAGAATAATAGAATAAAAAAAATATACATATCTTCTATTATAAATAAAGTAATATGCTAATAAAAGTTTCTATTAACAATGCAATAATACTAAATATAAGATAACACAATAAAGAAAAATACAGAAAAAAAAAGTTATTTGATGCCTATATAAGTCTCATTAATTTAATAGATATTTTATTCATAAAAATTCAGATAATATTATTGAGAATAATATAATAATCTATATCTATATATTATTAAAAAGAGAGGAAAAGCCTTCTCCTTTTTATTTTTTGGTAAATAGCGAAATATTATATATATATATAGATTATTATANTATATATATATATATATATATATATATATATATATATATATATATATATATATATATAACTTAAGTCATTGCATACAGAGAGAGGTCTTCCTTAGTTGTTATCTTACCCATACTACTGCTAGTAATACAACTGGTACTAGTCGCAACATTACAAGCTAAGTATCGTTGATATTTGTTAATGTCGTATTTAAGAAGATATGTTGGCCTGGACTCTGATTTATGGTGCGCAAAAGAGTAATCCATGCTTATCTTCTTCCCAGGTTTATACTACAAAAGTTGGAGGATCATCATAGACTTGTAGCTGAAAATTTCCTTCCAAAAAACTACTTGCGCGAGCTAAGCTATCTGCTAACCTATTTTGTTCTTTGTTGCATGGGTAACAAGCGGGTCGCGGAGTTCCTTCAGTAGGTGCCTGCAATCAAATAAGAGGTTAGCTAAGTGGCAGTTATCAGTATTAAGTAAGGTGATGGCCTTCTTGGCATCAAGTTCTACATGTAGTGGTATGAGGTTGTGCTCCTTCGCCAGCATGAGCCCCTGAAGGAGTGCATACAATTTTGTTGCTAAGCTGCTTTGTTTAGGCATATTACCCACAAATCCTTTTATCCAATCCCCTTTGTTATTTCTAATGACACTCCCGATACCATTTGTAGAAGAAATTTTTTCGCTCCATCTGTGTTGAGCTTATATATATTGGGCGCCAGTGGTATCCATTTTAGAGGTACTTTAGTACGTATTTTGGAGCTTGTTATATGATTTTCTAAGTAGCAGTATTCCGTTGCAAGGTGAATTGTGGTACTAATCTTAACTAAAGAATTGGCCCTTTCATAAAGATTTTTATTTCTAGTAGTCCAAATGTTCCAGAGACTTAATGCTAAAAAAGTTTTAGGATTTACTTTATTGGGGAATTTGTTATTGTCGTAGTAGATAAGTTGTTTGAGCCAATTTTGAGGATCGGTAATGTGTAATAATGTGTTTATATAATTTTCCATTCCAATGTCGAACCAATACTGTGTTGCCCTAAAACATTCCAAAAAAACATGATGATTATTTTCATCCTTTAGAAAACAGTTAGTGCACGTACAAGTATGAACTATTTTTTGTTTATGAAGATTGTGTAGAGTAGGTAACCTGGCATGGCATAGTAACCAAATATAAGACCTAATCTTTGGGTGGACAGGGAGATCCCAAATCCATTTAAAATTGTAAGAAGAGACGTTATTTTTAAAACCTTGGCTACGAATACTTTGGTACATAGAATTAAGAGTAAAATTCCCGGTGCTAGTTAAACCCTAATAAATTTTGTCTGGGTTCTTGCTATGTCTTGATATATATTGGCTTTGTATTAAAGCTTTTATTCAAGTGGTAACTGAAAAGGGATTTTTGACCAAGCCCATCCATTATGGCTATGGATGCTACTTACGTAGTGTTGCTTGTGTTACATGTAAAGAGACCCTCAATTAATGACCTTAGGGTTGTCCCATTTTTTACCCAGTTGTCCATCCATAACTTAATACGATTACCCGTTCCGATATGCCATTGTAGGCCCTGCTGACAGTCATGCCAACCTTGGAGTATGTTGCGTCATGTAGCCGGTGTATAAGAATTAGGTTTCTTGTGAAGATATTTATTAGTAAGGACTTTAACCCATAGAGAGTTAGGATTATGGAAAGCTCGCCATGCTAATCATAGTAGGGCAGTATTTTTGATTTTAAGTTTTTGGATACCTAGTCCCCCGTCTTTGATTGGTTAAGTTATTTTTTCCCATTTAATAAGGTGTATTTTACTTTTTGATGGAGTGGTACCCCAAAGAATTTTTTTTTGGTACTGTTCCATTCTTTTGATAATGTTGGTTGGTAACTTAATGTACTGCATTATATGATTAGGCAAGTTATTAAGAGTGAATTTAATGAGAGTAGTACGTCCTGCTAGAGTTAAGAAGTTAGTCTTCCAACCCGCTAATTTTGATCTAAAGTTGTAAAGGAAAAATTAGAAATCAGTATTCGTGTTACATCCCGTACTTTAATATTAGTATGAGTCGTAGTAACCCATATGAGCTTGAAGGGATTAAGACCATTTGAGTCATAATGGTCGGCGAAATCTATAAACTTACGCTGGTAATTAATATGGCAAAAAAAAAAATATGTTCTTTTATTCAAAACTGGATATTGATAGTTCTGCCTCTTGGATACTATGTGGATGTATTTTAAAGATGCAAACAAAGGACTTAAATCGAAAGAGACATTCAATTCTGATACAGAAGATAATTATGAGTTAGAATTAAAAGGGGAGTAATGATACAGATCCATTAATGGAAGGATATATGTCGATGATTATGCTGTTTGTGATAATATTATATCGAAAATAATATATATACATATGATTTAATATACACGTGCAACGCATGTGGCGAAAAACTAGTTAATATTATTACTTTCCAATATGCTTTAAATTTTACACATACATAATATGAGAAAAGTTTATGAGATTTTTCTAATTGTAAAGATATAAATTATTTTCTCACAAGAAAAGGATGATATCTTTTTACCATTTAAAAATTAGGCGTACGAGAATTTTTAATCTTTATACGAGAGTAGGAAAATTAGAAGTTGATAAATATATGTACCTTTACATGGATGTTTTAATGAAGTAATAATATATGTATTAATTTATATGGTACCACATAACCATAATAGTAGGATATATAAAGCATATCAAAAATAAAAATAAAAAATTTAAATAATTTGAGACAATTTTTAATTACGGATAATTATTAATTATCGAGTAGCAAAATATTACCTAATTAATTAATTAATACATTATTGGATAAGAATTTACCGCCCCATAACGTGTCAAACCCCCTAATTTCCTACATTGTGACTCATGTAACTGTCAGGATAGGTGGCATGTTCATTGAAAACTTTGGCACTCTAACGTTCATATCTAGCTAGCAAAATTATGTTTAAACCCAAAAATTATATCTAGCTATACATGTTCGAACCTGTTTGGGAAAATAAAAAGCAAAAGATCAAACCTCATCGGATTGAATTATTCTTCAAAGTTACTAAAGATATGCTTAGGCTAGTTGAATAAAATCTCCAAAGTTATTTTTTGGTTTAGAAAGTGACAATTCGTTATTAACTTTTTTCTTGTATTACTAAGACTAGTCATCCCACTTTTGTCAATTTTCTCACTACAAAATAAGAGACTTGGTTTGCTTTATGTATTTAATTTATAATCAATAGGGAGTAAGATTGTTGATTCTCAAACTGTTGACCTCTTCTCAAGTGCACATAATATTGCAATGGAGAACCTGAATTTGGGAAATTAGTTCTCTGGAGTAGCCATTTCCTTGGAGTACGATCAATCCACTGTAATCTGTTTGATTGCTTTTGATGTTACAGCAACACCACCTTCTATCTCACTGGTTCATGCAGCTCAGACCTCAATTTTGTAAAGGTCGCGGTATGTTAAAGCAATCCCTTCTTTCTTTTTGGCATGATTCAAATTATACGGAAAAAACGAGCAAACTCATGGTTTTCATAAATTACTCTATTCATAGAAATACTAGGGGTGTCTATATACTTAATTCCCCATGTGAATTATGATTATCTTCTGTTCATGGGTCTCGAAAATACGTATGTTTGGTAAAGTTTATTTCATGATATTAATCAGAGGCATAATGGCCTTATGACGTACCGAGAGCTTTCATTAACGTATTTCATATGCATTTCATGCATTTACATATGCACATTGACCCATGACCAGATGGCGTTATATACGCACCACCACCTGATCAACTGGTATATGATGATGATGTTGCCCACAGTGGCTGAAATATGGTTCAAACGACGTTATATACGCGTATATATGTATGTATATTTCAACGGCGGTATATACACGTATATATGTATGTGTATATATGTATATGGGATATGGGATATGGGAAAGGTTATGGCGTTATATACGCATCACCACCTGATCAGTTGATATATGTTGATGATTTGCCCACAATGGCCGAGATGATATGTTGAGATGTCCTCAGAGGCTTGATGATGTTATGTACGTACAAACCTATGCATTACATGACATTTGTACGCATATGCATGACATTATAAATATTTCATGATCTACAGAGCTATCCAGATTTAAAGGTTGTTTATGTGTACTTAATTAATGTTGACTTATTATTACGTTTCAGTTTCGCCTTACATACTCAGTACATTATTCGTACTGACATCCTTTTGTTGGGGACGTTGCATTCATGCATGCAGGTATAGATAATTAGTTTGACGAGCCCTCATAGTAGACGGGATTTGGCATTCAACGAAGGATCGGTAAGACTCCACCTCATTCGGAGTGCAACCAAGTCTATGAGTCATCGTGTCAGAGTTTTACTACAGACTTATGGGGAGGCCGGTACCCTGTCCTGTTTGATGTCAGTAAATTTTAGAGGCTTTGTAGACAGATGTTCATTTTGTACAGTATGTCAGAGGCCTTGACGGCCCATATGTATTCATGTTTTAAGAAAAAAAATGATTCAGTGATTATAAAAATAAAAAAAATGATTCGGTGATACAATATTTTCCCAATTACACTTGTACATTATGAGTTGTGGCCATGTTAGCCCATGATAGTCACAAAGAAAATAAATGAGTTACAGAGTGGTTCGCTCGGGCCAATGGGGCACCGGGTGCAAGCCACGCCTCCCCAAATTCGGGGCGTGATAATTCGTAAGTTTTGCGTTGAATAATGGAAAGCCTAGGTACTTGCCAAACTGTTTACCTTCTGATATTTGAAAACATCTTAAGGCTAATTCCTTGTCATGACTATTGGAGTTGTTTGAGAAAAAAATCTGTGATTTCTCAAAATTTATTTTTTATCCTGAGAGAGTGGTAAACGTATTTAACACATTAGTGATAGCATTACAACTTGTAGGAGTTATTTTAGAGAATAGAAGCAAGTCATCTGCAAAGAACAAATGGGATATCTTAGGACCTGATTGAGACAAACTAATTGGTGATCATTGAAGGTGGTCCACCGAGAGATTTATGTATCTAGATAACATTTCCATACATAAAATAAAAATGTAAGGGGATAAAGGGTCTCCCTGCCTGATACCCCTTGTAGGTGTGAAGTAAGGAGTCTGAGATCCATTTATAAGTATTGAAGTAGAAGTTGTGGTAATACATGACATAATTAAGGTAATAGTGTGTGGGGGAAATCCAAAATAAGTTAGGGTATGTTTTATGAATGACCACTCTAACCGGTCAAAAGCTTTTTCTAAATCTAGTTTTAGTAGTATATAGCCTTTCTTTCCTTTCATTTTGTGAAAGTATGATAAAGCTTCTTGTACTATGATAGCATTGTCACATGCTCTTTTACCTTGCTGGAAACTTGTTTGTGTTGAGCCTATTATGTGGGGTATAATAGGTTTAAGGCGATTAACTAAATTTTTTGTAATCGGCTTATAACTAGTGTTACAAAGGCTAATAGGTCGATACTGTTGGATAGTTTGAGGGTTTTTAACTTTAGGAATCAAACAAATATATGTTTTATTCACTGGTTGAGGAATTGAATTGGCCATGAAAGTGTTATGACAAAATTTCTTAACATTGTTTCCTACAATATGCCAGTATTTTTGGTAAAAGTAAGGATGTAGCCCATCTGGTCTTGGTGCTTTATAGGGTTGAAAACTGTTAATAGCGTTTGTAATTTCCATATCTTGCAATGTCATGTTTAATGTTTTAAATAGTTCATTAATAATATGAGGTGGGGGATTGGTGTTAATTAATAGTTGACTTAGCTTGGTCAGTGGTGAATAATTGGTTGTAGAAATCCTGTATAATGTTATTAATATCAGCTTGGTCATAGTGCCAATTACCCATCTTATCTTGCAAATAAGTGATTCTGTTTCTTCTTCTTCTATGTAAGGTGGATATGTGAAAAAATTTAGTGTTAGCATCACCATTGTTAAGCCAAGTAAGCTGTGATTTTAATTTCCAAAAGTTCTCCTCCATTCTAAGTATATTACTAAACTCATTATTCAAATTCTACTTCCAGGTTTTTCAAAAACACACTGTGGGGATACTTATAAGAAGATTGTATCCCTTTGAGATGAGCCAAAATATTTTTTTTACGTGCATAGATGTTACCAAACACATCCTTATTCCAAACAGTGACAACTTCTTGAAATTTTTTTGTAGATTGAATTATATTAAGGTCCTGTGCCCAAACTTGCTCAACCAATTGTTGGAATTGTGGATGAGTAACCCACATAGGTTCAAATCTAAATATTTTTGAAGGTATTTTAATGTAATTGTCCAAAGATTGTAATAAAGGACAATGATCAGAATATGTTCTAGGTAGGTGATGCACCTTAGCTTCTGAGAGCATTTTTATCTAGTCATAATTTGCGAAAAACCTATCTAGCCTTTCTAATATAATATGCTTGTGCTTACGGTTGTTTGTCCAGGTGAACTTACTACCCGTATAACCTAAGTCAACTAGATAACAATAATTAATACACCTACTAAACTTGTCTATCATGTTAGCACTAGGTGGCAGACCACCAAATTTCTCACTAGGAAATAATATTTCATTAAAGTTTCCCCCAATCACCTAGGGCATACAATAGTTATCATGCATAAACATCATATGATCCCAAAGATTAGAACTCAGAGAAGCAATTGTACTAGCATAAATAGCAGAGAACAACCATTTTGGTTTTGAAGGACTTACATGGACAATACAGTGTATTTCCTGCTCAGTCATCCTAAGCTCTTCCACTTTGATATGCTCTTCATTCCAAAACACTACTAACCCTCCAATAAGATCATTAGCAGGGACATGTGCCATGTTAGTGAATTGATAGGCATCCCTAAGCCTATTGTGATAGTGCATGTGAGTTTCCAACAAGACAACAAGGGCAGGTCTATGGTTGTCCAGAAGTGACCTAAAATGACGTCTAAATTCAGGATTGTGTGACCCCCTACAATTCCGTACAAGGATATTCATGATTCTAACCAAAGGAACGTTTGTCGGGGAACTAGGGTTCAGGAGAACCTCCTCCTGTTGAGTCGTCTGAATTGGAATCTCCACTGGAATAAATAGTGGAGGGAGAGTGGGAATTATTACTATTGCATATTTTCCTGCTGCTCGATTTGTATTGACTTTGAAATTGAGATTTCATCTTATCAACTCCGGTGGACATTTGAGGATAAACTTTTTTTCGTACCTTTCTTTGAGGTTGAAAAAGTGAACACTTGTCAGCCATAGAAACTATGTCCTGGTCTCCCTTAACTCCTCCAGAATTTGGGCCAGCTCGTGCCTTGTATCCATGTCGAGTTCTTGAGGAGATGGAGGTTGAGGAGAGGAAGGGTTGTTTGGTGGAGTTAGTTCCTCCAATGGGCTGCCTGGAGTCGAGTATGGTGCTAGTGGGTTGAAGAATGTTAGGTTCTGAAACCATGGTGCATATACCTGGCCCATATGGTGTGGAGGATAAAATGGAAGGAGGTTGGAGAGATGTTGGGGAGTTGCACGGTGGGTCTGCATAAACGGCATCCATGGGGCAGGAGTGGGAGGTAGAGTATGGTACTCCAGTATGAATGGCTGGTGGTTGGTGTACCACTGATTCTGAGCCACTGCCTCCATTCCTAGTCTCATTCCTTCCGTTACTATCTCCGCTAAATGAGATAGGTTCTGCATTAGCAAGATTACTTCCTAGCCATTTATTTCCATCGTAAAGACTAGTTAAGGCCCTGTAGTCCCATCTCTAACCAAGACTGTATAGGAAAATCCATCATCTCCGTTTGAGATGTTTAAACCATTAGTGTGTTTTCCTGGGACATGAGAGGTCCATGCATGCTCAATCGAGGAAGATGAAATAACTGGTTGTTGTCCAGGTTGTTGTTGGCAGAGTGTGTTAGAGAGGGTCATTGGATGGTTATTGAGTAGTAGTTTGTTCTGTGGCAATAGATGTGGTCGTGTGGTTAAGGAAATCAGTGGTGGGGTTGTATACATCTAAGGAGGAAATATTTATAGGCTTTAAACTTGTAGTGTTGTGAGTGTGATTATCACATGAGGGTAATCATTTGTGGAGCATGGGAACTTGGTGGGACTAGGGGGTTATAAGTTACTGTGGCATGCAAATTAGGATGATTAGTGCTTTCGTGTATTCCACTAACCATAGTGTGTGCATGTGATAAGGTGGGCATGGTAGGGGGTGATTGGTTTTTGCATGGTAACAACTCATGATCTGATATGGATGAGTGATGTGTCGTGCTTGGGAGTGATGGTGTGGGTATATGAGGAAATACTAGTTTGACTGGGGTTTAATGAGTCAAGATTTTCAATCAATGGGTTACTTTTATGGGTAAGTGCATGAACAGTACCATTCTTGTCTTTATCAAAACCTGTTAATAGATTACCCTTTGTCTCTTGTGTTAATTTTGGGCTAACTAGTTGGGTCTCCTCATTAATTTGTGTTGGGCCTAAATCTAGGTCCATTAAAACTTTAAACTTATTAGAAGGGGTGTTGTGATTAGCATGGGTTATGGGAGGATTAATGTGCAAATTTTGGGCCGTTAGAGGCCCAGTAGTGGTAGTAGTCTTACCTTTGGACCTTCAGCCGCCTCCTCAGCCGCCCTATAGTTCCCTGCCTGTTTCATGGACTTACCTCTATGGCAGAGTTTGAAAACTGGACTGTCTTCCAATTAGAAGTTGGTATCTCTATATGTGGCGTTATAGTAGACGTACTGGTTGAGGCTCCTTACAAAAATTGTTGTGTGTGAAACTTTGAGCATGCTTCAGTTGCATGGCCAAAGTGACCACAGTTTTTGCATAGAATATTTAGTCCTTCGTAAAGTAGATCCTGCCTATGATGGCCTAGTAGAATATGTGTTTTAAGGGGCTTCTCCAATGCTACTTCAATACATATTCGATCATATCTACCACGTGCAGTTGTGGATGTGCAAGCGTCGACCTTGAGTAGTCTACCGAGTTTAGAACCAATTTTGTGTAATATTTGTTCATCATAAAACTCAGTAGGTAGTTCTGGAAATCGCACCCTTATTGCAGAGTATGTTAACTATGTTGCAGAAGCAATAAACTTCGGCTCCCATCGCCTGATTGACAGAAAATGGTTTAAGACAAACCATGGTCCTCCATGCAGTGCCTTAGTCAAGTTTTCTTCTTGTTGAAATTTTATTAAGAAAAAGCCCGAACCTAAATCTGTTAGCGCTATTTTCTCCGTAGGATTCCATAAGGCAATTAACTTAGCTTGCAGTATTTGATGCGTAATCTTCCTCCCAGATACCTTTACTATGATAGAATTTAGCCAAGGTGTATATAACCGACATTTGTCTTCTGTTGTGATGGGAATAAAGATTTCCTCATCTTGACCTTCATTTAGGCTTTCGTCCGCCAAGTTAATGTTTTGTTCCACACGCTCATATCCATTAGAGCGAGTTATTTGATCATTGCTAGTCAGTGCTTGTAGAAAAGTTCGAGGCTGACTATTTGTGTGTGTATCATCTAGGTGTATTTGGCTAATATCAGGTGACTCTTTGTCTCTAGTAATATGTATGCTATTGGAGTTTATGGTAATAGGTGTACTATCTGGAATATCCATTGAAACAACTTATCAAGTATAAAGATCAAGTAAGAAGTCTGAGGGAGTAGAGAGAGGGAAGAGCATTTTGCCTTACATAGTTCCTCTTAAGCCCTCTCCTTAAGCCAAGTGGATACCTAGAAAAAAATTAAATGGCATAAGTAGTTAATAATTAGTTATTTAGTTAATAAATTGTTATTAGTTATTTTTTGAATTTTAATATATATATAATAAGAAAAATAAGATATCTTATAATAATAATAATAATAATAATAATAATAATAACAATAATAAAATAAAATATTTTATATTAAAAACAAATATTAAAAATAAAAAGTTTATTTGTTCAGAAAATATTATTGAGAATAATAAAATAAAATAAAAAATAAAAAAAATATATCTTCTATTATAAATAAAGTAATATGCTAATCAAAGTTTCTATTAACAATGTAATAATACTAAATATTGGATAATACAATAAAGAAAAATACAGAACAAAAAATTTATTCGATGCCAATACAAGTCTCATTAATTTAATAGAGATTTTATTCATGAAACTTCAGATAATATTATTGAGAATAATATAATAAAGTTTTATAATATAAAGTAGTGGCGGTATTGAATAATATAAAGTAGTTAAATTTGCTCATGGCTAAAAAGGACCATTGT
>MDKI01132905.1:0-64301 GCA_005239505.1 Nicotiana paniculata | reverse complement strand
CCCGTATAGCCCGCGGGCCCGGGTCGGTCCCGGGTCGGGCCCGGCCCACCTGCCACCCTTAACCTCATGTGTTTATACGGTTCAATATTACATATCTTTATCAACATAATTATGAAATACGTTTTAGTCATAATTGATTAATATACATTTTCACGTTAATTTATTATTTAATCATGATAAACGAATAGAATTGATGTAAATATCCGGTGCAGATATATTTTTGCCACATCGTTCATATATATAATTGTTTGCCCGTAAAATGATATAATTTAATTTATACGTGATTTATAGACAACTGAATTAATTTGATCCAAAAATAATAGATGAACTAGACTAAAATATAAGACTTAACCTTAAATTAAGATAAACAGCAGATATCTTAGTTCTGGGCACAGAGCTACCGAGATCAATAAGAACAATGCAACTAAGCAAGAAAGTAAAATATTATTTGATCTTTTGATAAAATATTCTCTGTAATGGTGCACTTAATGCTGTAGATTATTCTTCATGTAATGCTACCGGGCATCGGCATTTATTTTGTCATTATGATTTATGAGTATCATTCTCTCCGATGACAAGTGAAAACATTGCCTTAGGGTTTGGATATCTTCTATCTTTGGTTTCACGTGTCGTTTTCTTATGCGATCATTACATATGAATATTTTACCCTATACAGATAGTCCCCCTTCTTTCCGGTGCCTTAATTTTGTGTCACCGAGAAGTTGGTAGAGATACCTTTCTTGGCAGGAAGTTTTCTGATACCCTCTAAACAATTTTTGATAGTTGATTAGACGCACGTCTCTCTGCATTTAATGCCCCGAACACTCGTCATCCCAAGATTCAACATCACTTTTTCCTGTTATCGAGGTAATTATGGTCACGGTTTTAGCTGTCTATTCCTATACTTATATGCATGAAACTTCTTCATTTACACTCAAAACTCTCTAAACTTTCTCAAACTCTCTTTACTCAACGCTCACTTTGTTCTTCAACCTTCCTTCTTCTTGAGAAAAAACCTTCATTCCTTTATGATAAAAATTTGGCCTCTTCTTCCAGGAACCCTAATTCTTCAAAGAACAAAGGCAAAGCTGATGATGCTGCTCCTCCTTTGGTGAACTCCATAATCCAGAGAGTCTTGTCACGACTAAGGACTTCGAAGAGAAGTATCCTTCCGCTCACCTTCGTACATGGTCTGTTAGAGTATACCCTTCTTTTATCCGTCCTTCCAGTATTCTTTCTATGAAGGAAGACTATCATTACCAGGATCTAGACATTATCGCTCCTGATCTGGCGGAGCGGGCAACCTTACCTAAGAAGGGTTTTGAGTATTTTTATATGTATCCCTTCACTTTGGGGTCGTTCTCTTTGAGTGGAGAGATTGACTCTATCAACGTGGAGTTCTGCATCCTCTACCAGGTATGCCTGACACAAGTATGTCCTTCTGTGTGGAGGTCAGTCGCTTGTCTTTAACACTTGTTCTAGGAGACGGGAGAAGAGCTAATCCTAGCTTGGTTAATGAATCTTTACTAGATTTTCCGAGGGGAATGATAAATTTTAGCAAGCGTGTCCACCATGCTCTGCTATCCACCATGGATGATGATAACGACCGTGGGTGGATGGAAAGGTTCGTTGCATCTACCACCAGTGACAACATTCCAGACACGACTTCATCCTTTCCAAAATTATGGAACTGCACTCGTAAATTTTCCGTTTGTCTTTTCTTCCATTAAAGATTGTCCCATATCGTTATTGACCCCTCTTCTTTTTCTCGTTTCAGCAACTCGATGGGTGCCTCTAGGGTTGAAGGTTTGGACCAGTGGATCCAGAAAATCTTGGACGTTACTATGCCTGAGACCCGCACGTGGAAAGAATTGTCCCTCAAATAAGAGTGGATGGACAAAAATCATGGTAAACTGAACTCACCTTGTCTTTATTTTTCCTATAAAGAAGTTGATTAACCTTTCTTTCTTGTTGAATTCAGGTCTACCCCAGGCTCAGTTGTAGTCCCCGAGGAGGACATTTTGGCTAATCCTGCTGACGCGGAAAAGCTGTTGCAGGAGGATTTTTCATAAACAGGTGTCTCCAGGTTTGCTTCTGGTGCAAGTGCTTCTTCGCGGAGTCCCTGGCCGGAAAACAAGCAACCAAAAAGAAGACGTTCCTCCGCGACTGAGGGGTAAAATAAAAAGGCAAAGAGTTCCACTCCCTAGTCATCTAAAGAAGTTGTGGTGATGAGCCCCCCGCCCGAGCTGGCCATAGACACCGTGATGATTGACGATGATGGAGAAGCCAGCGAGGAGGGGGCTTCTCCACATAGAAGACTACTACCTTTGATAAGTGGGGATTTTGACTAGTTATTTGCGTCCTTTTTCCATTTTAGTTCAAAAATGTTTAAAGGTATTCCCGAATACTGATAAAACATGATTACTTGTACGAGTATTAGAAAAATGAGCCAAAGTGATGAAATTCAACTCAAGAAGGAGTGTTTCTGAACAAGGACAAAACTCAAGCAAAAAGGCTGAAGTGTGGACCGCAGAATTCTGTCTGTGGCCGCAGAACGTGAACAAAATTTAACAGTCCTGTAATGCAAAGTGCGGACCGCATAATAATTATGCGGTCGTACAATTAAAGGTTCAGAGAGTTGGAAATTCAAGACCATTAAGATCTGCGAACCGCACTATAAATGTGCGACCGCAGAAATCAAATGTGCGGCCACACATAGAATTGTGCGGACCGCAGAACTCAAGAAGTGCGGCCGCAGAAACCAGTCTTGTCAAGAGTTGCAGCAAAGTGCGGACTGCACAGAGAATTGTGCGGCCGCAGAACCTCTTAAAGGGCAATTTTGTCCAAAAATTTCAGATGTGCATATATAGTCTTTTTTGACGAAATTAGGTTAAGTTTTGAACACCTAAAAGTTTGTAGCTGTTTTTTTTACTGTTTTAGGAAACTTTATCATATCATGTTTTTTACATTGGATTTTCATCTCTTTATCATTTAATATGAGTTTAATCACACTTTTCTTATTTATTTTCTTTATCACCATCTATGAGTAGCTAAATTTCTAGCTAGGGTTGTGACCCAACCCTAGTGTGGGTACCTAAATGGGTGTTTGACTTAGTGCTTGTTTATGGTTGGGTGTGTAATATCTATCATAGTTCTTGCTTATAATTGTAGAATTAATGGTTGCAAACATTAGTTCATGCCTATTTGACTTAGTGTATTCTTGAGAAAGAGAGACTAAGCCTAGAAAAACTTGGCTAACAAGAAATTGGGATGAACTCAAGAGATTAATAGTCCCAATTAAAGGGTTGAACCTAGAGATAGTAAAACCCGACTTGAGCATCTATCAACTGTTTTGTGCATTACCCATTTGGACTTGAGAAAGCCAAATTGGGCAAAACCACTCTCTTACCTAGAAGTATTGAGTGGGTAATCTGTGTTGATTGCTATAATACACCCCGACCAACAAAACTCGCTCTAATGCCCACAACCCATTAGGCAAACACCTAGGCGGAAGTCACAGCCCTAGATCTTTTACATACTTGAAGTACAACAACAAAAATATTATTCCCTAGTTTTGTATTTTACATTTGCAAACCGTATCATAATTTAGAACTAGAATCAAAAAAACGTTTTTGGAAGTGCAACTTAGTCACTTTACGCACTTAGTCCAAGTATATACATAATCTCATCTACGCTCCATGTGGATTCGATCCCGACACCTAGTTTGGTAATTATTATTTCAATAGACCGCTTCACAACCCCAAATATGAGGTGTGACTCAGGCGATATTAATTTTTGACGCCGCTACCGGGGAGATAAAAATGGGTTTAGCTATATATTTGGTTTTGTGTGTGACTTGTCTTCCTTTTCTTCCGTGTTACTAATATTTTTGGTGAAACAATTGTAGGTACAAAAATGGCTCTCAACAATAATGATCCTCTCGAAAACTTGACATTTGGGGATGACGGGGAGGATGACCAAGTTGAAGAGGTTCCTCTTGAACCTCAGGAAAATAGACGATTTCGCCCGCCTCAAGACAATGTTCCTGTTCCTCCCCCACCTTTATCAAGAGCGGATCCAAATTGGGTGTTGCCAAACGAAGGATACGCAAGTTCCATAGTCCCGCCCCGCATTAGGGAAGTCAACTTCCAAATCACTAATGTTATTCTCACATTGCTAGAGCAATGGGGATTCTTCACTAGGGCTCCGAGTCAAAATGCATACAAACGCTTGAAATGGGTTGTGGACACTTGCTGGGGGATTAAGCAGACCAACATCTCCGAGGATGCTCTAAGGTTGAGGATATTTCCCTTCTCTCTATGGGGGAAAGCCTTGGATTGGTTAGAAAGATTTCCAAACCATTCTATTTGTACATGGGATGAATTGGCGGAAAATTCATTTCCAAGTTCTTTTCTCCCGGGCATATGGCTACTCTTAGAGACGAGATTCTATCATTCAAGAAAGAACCCAATTAGACTTTGCATGAGATATGGGAGAGGTGTCGTACTATGGTGAAAGAGTGCCCAAGCAAGAACCCAATCAATGCGTGGTCAACCTACTTGCCGGTGGAAATTTCATGACAACACCATATGCCGAAGCTTGTGAGATCTTAGATGAAATGGCAGATACTTCATTGGCATGGAAAAGTAGAGAAAATTTTACTCAAGGTGATCCAAATGTGATTCACCTACATAAAGAATTGAATGATCATGGGAAAGCAATTGCCGAGTTAACCACCACAATGAATCAATTAGCCAAAGCTCAAATTCAACAAGCTCAAGGTCCTAATCAAGTAAATGCAATGGAAGATGTAAATATAAGGATGAAAAAGCGAAGGCAAAAGGGTCAACAAGTGCAAAACCGTGTGGAACAAAATGTGCAAGAAGATAGTGGGTTTGACCAAGATGAATCCTACAATGAAAAAGAGGAGGAAGTGCAATATGTGAACAACTTCCAAGGGAAAAGAAACAACTCTCATGTCCCGAATCAACAACAATTGAGATCTCAAGGTAATCAAGGAAATTAGAACTCAAACAATCAAGGCAGTTGGAGTGGTCGTAACAACAAAGGTAATTGGAACAATAAAAACAATCAAGGTAATTGGAATGGTAAAAACAACCAAGGCAATTGGAGTGGAAATAATCAAGAATATTGGGGAGGCAACAACCAAGAAGGTTGGAACAATAACTAAGGGAATCGTGGGTCGGGTTTTCAAAGGCCTCCGATGTATCAACAACCAAAAAACCCGCCTCCTTATTCTTCCCATCGTCCTAGCTCTTCCAAAAATGAGATGGGATGAATTGAGAACATGTTCAAACAAATGATGGAGAAGAATGACTACTTTGATGCTCAACTAGCCTCTCACAACACTTCAATTCGTAATTTGAAAGTTCAATTGGGAAAAATCTCATAAGTTTTGAACACTCGTATTAAGGGGGCACTACCAAGTGACACGGTGGTGAACCCGAAGGGTGGAAACAACACTGGACATGCCATGTCCATGACTACAAGGTGGAAAAGGTGGGGACGCAACCACCTCAAGTCAAAGAAGAATTATGGATGATGCACAAGTGATTCAAGAAGATGAGATTCCAAACAATGTGGTGCAAGAAAATGACGAAGTGAGAATTGATATTGATGAAAATGTGGAGGAGACTCAAGAAGAAGTCAACCCGTCTAGGGAACACATTGTTGACATACCGGAACCGGTAGTGCCAAAGCCTAAGGAACCAATGTCGAGGCCTCCTCTTACATCCCTCAAAGGCTTGACAAGCAAAATAGGGAGAACCAATTGATAAAGTTCATTGACATGATGAAGAGCCTATCTATTAATGCGCCATTGGTTGAGGCTTTGGAGCAAATGTCCGGATATGAAAAGTTCATGAAGGATTTGGTGACAAAGAAGAGGTTGATGAATTATGAGACTATAATGATGACATATCAAGTGAGTGCAATTGTGCACTCAATGGCTCCTAAATTGGAAGATCCCGGCGCTTTCACAATTCCGTGTACCATTGGAAGCGTGACTTTTCCAAAGCTCTTTTGATCTAGGGGCGAGTATCAACTTGATGCCCTACGCCATTTTCAAAACGTTGGGGATTGGGCAACCAAGACTCACTTCTATAAGGCTAAAAAGGGCGGATCATACTATGAAGATACTATTGGGTATTATTGAAGTTGTGTTGGTTCGAGTTGATAAGTTCATCCTCCTGACGAACTTTGTGATTGTTGATTGTGAAGTAGACTGTGAGGTGCCTATTATTCTAGGGAGACCTTTCCTAGCTACAGGGAAGGCTCTTGTTGATGTGGAAGCCGGTGATCTCACCTTCCTGGTGGGTGATGAAAAGGTGGTTTTCCATGTGTGCAAATCTATGAGGCAACCGAATAGCAATGAGGTATATTTGTTTGTGGACTGTGACCGAGGTGATTGTTGATGATGCTAGTGCCATGATGAATGTTGATGATACTTTGGAGGCTGTATTGCTTAATCATGATGATGATGAGAAGAATGTCTATGTGGAATGTCTGAATGCATTTCAAAGAATGGGTTCGTACACTTACGAACCCCGCAAATTGTCCTTGGATATTGAACCGGAAGACTTCTCCAACAAAGCCCTTAATCGAGGAGCCTCCCACTTTGGAGTTAAAGTCACTTCCTCCACATCTCAGGTATAAATTCCTTGGCCCTTATTCTACTTTACTGGTTATTATTTCCTCTTGTTTGACTAACGTGCAGGTAGACTCTACTTTGGCGGTGCTACAGAAGAGGAAGAAAGCTATCAGATGGACATTGGCGGATATTCGGGATATAAGCCCCGCCTTTTTCATGCATAAGTGTCACGATCCAAATTCCCAACCCTCAGGATTGTGATGGCGCCTAACACCACACTTGCTAGGCAAGCTAATGTTAGAAATTAATTAACCGTTTTCTTAAAACTATTTAATTAAATATAAGTAAGCAGTTTAGAATAATGCGAAATCTAATACTATCCAATAGAGGAATCAAGAATAATGTACGAATTAATGAAATGAAACTCGAAACTAATTCTAATATCTAGCTACCTAGGGTCTGGAGTCACAATCCACAAACTACTAAAAAATACTACAAGTATTTGGCTGAAAGAAGTATATATATGTTTTGAACGAAATAAAACAGCAACCTAAATAATGTAGAGAAGACTCCAGGAATCTGCGGACGCCAGCAGATCTACCTCGTGTCTCCATACAAATGCTCAGCTATTACTCGATAACTTAACTCTGGCCGGAACCTGGATCTGCACAAGAAGTGCATAGTGCAGTATCAGTACAACCGACCCCATGTACTGGTAAGTGCCGAGCCTAACCTCGACGAAGTAGTGACGAGGCTACGATGGGGTATTTATAACATAACATGGATACAATGTATAATAAGGCAAGAAGGGAATAATAAACTAATTAAACAATAACTTGCAACAATTAATAAAACAAATTGGTTAACTTTTCCAGATCTCAACTATAACCAATCCTCACAAAAATTTCCAAGTTTCAACTTAAAATAACGGTAAAAGCAGGGTATGGGAACAATAGAATAAAACAATAAGTTTTCCAGTCTTTATCATATAATCAGTAAAACATGAATATCCTCCCTTATTGCTCCTTGTTGCAGCGCGCAACCCGCTCCCACATGTCCACCCTTATTGCTCCTCCCTATATATATCACCTTTATTTCTCCTGTTACGGCGTGCAACCCGATCCCACCTGTCCTTCCTTATTACTCCTTGTTATGGCGTGCAACCCGCTCCTACCAGACAATCACATCTCTTTATTTATAAAAAAAGATTTCATAATTTAGGTAAAATCCTTTCACAATATTTATGTCTCAACAATTGTAAGCAGAAAGCTGTACTATTCATGAACTTCATCAATTATCATTTCACAATAAAACCAGCCGGAATGTATCGTAAAACACTGTCAACCAGCTCAACCCTTTTCGTACCACAATGAAGCCAGGGGATCAACTAACACTTTCAAATACGTGAAATAATATTTAACAACAAGTTAACAAAAACAAGTAGATATGGAGGCATCGAAATCACGAAAACAATCAAGACATGAATATAGTGAATTGGAACAAGGGAAGGGATCGTGTTAAACAGATAATTTGGTGGTGCATAGATACTCGTCACTTCACCTATACACCACACACATGAAATTTCACATAGCATTTAAGTTGGGGATTCCTAATCCCTCAAGCCAAGGTTAAACTAAACACTTACCTCAATTCTGCAGGCCACTCACTGCTCAATCACAACTTTTTATTTAGAATTTGCCTCTAACCCGCTCGAATCTAATCATAATTGGTTCTATCATCGCCTATTGCTAAAGGAATTAACTTTAATGAAAAACTATGATTTTCCTATGTTCTCCTATCAAAAGACAAAAATTGACCCCGGGCCCACTTAGTCTAAACTCGAGGTTCGAACCAAACTCTATTTACGCATTCTCCCCCGAGCCCGGATATACAATTGGTTTTGGAATCCGACCTCAATTCGAGGTCTAAATTCCCAAATTTTGAAATTTCTATGTTCTACCCAAAAATCCCAAATTTCACCATGAAAGTTCTAGATTTTTTGTTGAAATCTTGTAAAAAGTTGTAAAGGATTGAAAGAAAGTAGTTAGGAATCATTTACCTATGATTTGGAGAAGTTTGAGTCTTTGAAAAATCGCCTATGGAGGTTTAGAGTTTGAGAGATTGAAAAATGGAAGAAAATCCCGTGTAAAATCCCACTTAATAGGCTGCGGTTATCGCAAATGCGATCAGGGTTTTAAATTGCGAACCCTTTGAAATTACTGCTGCCTTCGCATTTGCGACCTAAATGTCGCTCTAGACAATAAAATTGGATCCGGGAAAATAAAATCAAGCCGAAAATATTGAACCAATCGTAGTATTTTATTTCAAATAATATGAGTGTATGATCTCTATGAATCCTCTGATTCTTCTTTTCAATATAAATTCAAGGGCCTTTGAGCTTGATCTTGAATCTATATTGGTTTCCAAGAACGATGATCTTGAATTCAACTAGCACAAACTTTGATTTGGACTCGTACTCCTTCAACCTTGATTTGTTCTTTGTTCTTGAGCTGGAACTTGATTTCTTGAACTTGAACTTGATTGCTTGAAGCTTGAAACTTGTAGAGAAATTTGCAGCATTTGATCCACGAGCTCTCTCTTGCTTCTTGTTATAACTTCTGATGTCTTTTCTGGGTTATGAAAACCCCTATTTATAGTTGTGGAAGGGAGGAGTTGTGATAAGAACAAACCCTTTCCGACCAATTAAATTGAAGTGTGACATGGCCGCATTTGATTGGCCAGAACATGTCACTTGCACATGTGGTGCGGTTTCATAGGCCATTTAATGTGACTTGGCATGCCTTGTCATTTTGACACGTGGCATGATCATATTGGCTCTTTCGTTTGACTTGGCGTGCCACGTCATTTGAATGGGCTAGCCCAATAGATTAAGACCTATTTCTTTAACTCATATATGTTGGACTTATATAATTAATTCAATTATATTAGCCCATAATATTTATTTGGACCAATATATCTTGAATTTAAAACATAGTCCAAACTATTTAATAAATTTAGTTCTAATAAAACTTACATGCTTACAAATGCCCCGTACTTCAAGACTTGTCAGGGTGTCTAAATATTTTGAAGACTAGGCTTGAAGTATTTATACTCGAGCACTTGAGCCAATAGCAATTTGCTCGCCAATTTTATGAAAGTCGTTGAACTTTAAACTTTCTAAGACTTCATTTTTGCTTAGAGCTTGAGCAGTGAGGTAAGAGACATGACTGTTTTATTTAATGTATACTCACTGCAAAACTTCAATTGATGATTGATTGATCCATGTGAACAAAAGGAACAATCAGAAATAAGCTTGTATTAGAAGACTAAGCCATGGAGATTTTTAAATTCACAACCCTTGGAATGATATGAGTTCCTGCTATCTACACATGTCCACGTAAGGTCAACTAACTACAAAGGGTATCTATCATTAATAAGCACTTGGCCTCCAAATAGACTTCCCTTTGCAAGGAACAAACACGGCTAAATGTGAGAAACTTTGTGGTTGGTTTCCGTATTAAACTTGAAAATTGATTCCTTCTCAAAGTCTGACTTTCACCTTATCCATGTTGGAGACAAATTGTAGTTTCCTCTATGCTGCTTTTCCGATCCCACATCGGGACTATATGTTCTACAATGTCTTTTGCAGATTCTATAACTACAGTATACTTTATTTTATTAGCATCACTTTCAGTATTTACAAACCACTTTGAGTCTACTTTTGACAACTTGGAAGCATTGACACGAAGGTACTTTCTTCTTTTTTTTCTTGTGCTTTTCTTCTTTTGTCATTTTTTTTGTAGGTCAAACAAGAAGGATGTGTTCTTGTTTAATGAGATGATCCATGTATGAAGAAGACAATCTTGGGGTGTAAGGGGATGAGTACTCATCCTTGCCCGAATATCAGAGAGATTACTCTCACGGCCCGACTACCGGAGAGATTACTCTCAATGTGGCTCAACAACCGGAGAGATTACTCTCAATATGGATCGATTACCGGCGAGATTACTCTCAAAATGAACCGACTACCAGAGAGATTACTCTCAATGTGGCCCGACTACCGGAGAGATTACTCTAAATGTGGCCCTACTACCGGAGAGATTACTCTTAAAATGACCCGACTACCGGAGATATTACTCTCAATATGGCCCGACTACTGGAGAGATTACTCTCAATATGGCCCGAGTACCATAGAAATTACTCTCAATGTGGCCCGACTACCGGAGAGATTACTCTCAATGTAGCTCGACTACCGGAGAGATTACTCTCAATATGGCCCAACTATCGGAGAGACTACTCTCAATGTGGCTCGACTATCAGAGAGATTACTCTCGATATGGCCCGATTATCAGAGCCTTTTTAATCTATTTAGACATTTGTGCCCATTCTAATATTCTTGATTTGGATTTTGATGACCCCTTTTTTTTTTCTTTTTTTTTTTTGCAGCCTGAAAAGATGGCAAATTTCAGAGACTATACCTCACCTTCCTCCAAACTCAGATATCTCATAATCGAGACCGAAAATGGCATAGAACAAACTAAGCATTTGGTTCACACCCCACAAGTTGGCCGGTATGCAGCCTTATGGCCTTCTTTGAGGAACTCCCTTTATGTAGAAAACTGGACCTTAGAGCACAAGTCAACTTCTAATCCATTGTTCAAGATGTGATCTCTCCAAGCGCCAATACATCGCCACGTAAACATTTCTAGCACCTTTCTAAACTTAGGGCGTCACATGATTCAAGGCGAAGTACGTTGCGGAAACACAACAACAATCGAGGGCGAGTATCGTCATATTCCAGGATATTGGGAATGGTCTGAAGACGTACTTGGTGGAAGCCAACAAACCCAGAGTACAACAAAGACTTATAATGCTGTCTATGCCTCACTTTTCACTTATGATCTAAACTCGAACATTTTACAAGCATTTTGTGAGGCTTGGTGCCCCAAGACGAACACGCTTCTTACATCAGCTGGAAAATTATCTATCTCTATTTGGGACTTACATGTCCTTGGAGGTCTTCCCATTGTGGGTTCTCCGTATGAAGGAGTGGTACCTAAGACAAGAGAATTTATTGATTTGGATGAAAAACAGATAAGATTTATCCCTCGATCTTGCGAGTATTTATTTACTTCCTTTCATCATCTTAAGTAAGGTACAGGTGCTAACCAAAAGGTCTCCTTCAGTAAGTGGACAAATTTTTCGTATAACAAAAATTTAATATATAAACCTGCCCCACTGTGAAAGGAAAAGAAATCTGTGCGCCTAAAGTTGACACATAATCCTAATGGAGTTAAGCTCGAGACAACGAGGTGGTCGAGTGATCAAGAAGTTATATTCTCCAAGCTTAGGGTGAGGGCTGACAAGAAAGATGAAACTTATGTAGCAGCATTCTTATCAATTTGCTACGTGCCTTTGTGTTTCCCAAGGCGGAAAAATTCATTCGTCCCGACTTTTAAGGTGGCAAGCACGATGGTAGGCGGGCGAAAGATTAGCATTGCGGTCCCAATTTTGGCGAGTATTTATCATGGTTTGAATAAGATTTCGTGTTCTTCCCAACTTGATCAGGTCAAAGTTTGTTTTCCCGTTCATTTTGTTTACGGTTGGCTTGCACATTACTTCAAAACCCATTATCCACTTGCTAAGGGTCCATCTGTCCCTTTGATGGTAGCATACTCAGGAGAGGAAGCTGCGAGGTACTTTGACGAGAAGGATGCAAGAAAACGCATCCACACTAGGGAGGATATAGTTTGGACACCAACAATGTTAACTATTTCCCATCCTTATTATTATGTGGATAACGATGCCCCTCAAGAGTTGGAGTCAAATTACTTCATGAGATTACGTTTTAATTACCTCCCTTTGAGGTGTGGTAACTCATTCATCATCGAGCCATATAGCCCGCAGTTTGTTCGTCAATTCGGGTTTTACCAGAACGTCCCCAGTTTTTTGGAGAATGATATCTGTAACACCTCTCTAGATGAAGGACTCATATATTGGAGGATTTTCACACTGTATTGGTCTATGTCACGCGCGATTTTTCCCACAACAGGGGATCCAGTGGAGAAGCCTTTCTCCACCAGTTATATGTCTTGGTGGGAGAAAGCGCATGGGAAGTTTCTCGAGAATAATTTACAAGCTTTGGTAGACAATGTTGGGCTAAATTCTACTACTCCTTTGGGAGGTGAAGATCAAGGTGTTGGAAAAACGCTCCCAGAAGTTAAAGAGCCACCCACTCCAATCCCAAAAGTAGTTACACAACATAAGAAAAGGAAGCTTAAATTCTCAAAGGCAGCTTTGAAAAAGGTGGTGTGTATTTCAACGAATATAGAGAAGCACCCTCCAGTTCTTCCATTTAGCACGCAAGTTCCTCAAGATACAAGCCAGAGTACTAATGAAGATCAAAATTGGAAAAGGAAACGGCCTAACCCAGTAGAGATCGTAGAGGTTCCAAGTGTTGATAGTCCCTCAAGAACGCATACATCTTGTAACAAGGAGGTAAAAATACAATCACATTTCCTTTTCTTTTTATTAAATTAATTGACCGAATAGAAAATATTCACTCTCTTTGCATTTTCCTTATGCAGTTAAATGCCATTGGGCATCCGGTGGTATCCCCACATGATAAGACTCAAGTGAGTAATGAATCTATTGGAGGGCCTACATCTAAAGTGAAGTCGTCTTCAAAGGCATCATCTCTTCCTAATGACGAATCCCTAAAAAGACAAACTCCAAATGAGATAACTCGCGTTCCACCAATGACAAATACAACAGTATCTATTTTTGAAGGAAAGAACATTGTCTTTAATCGCAAAAAAGAATTCATCTTGGGACTTTGGGAGGAAATTTGTAATAAACTCTCCAAAATCGTGCAGAATTGCTTTCATCTTATAGGGAGAAAATTATTGAGATTTTCGAGGATATGAGGAAGACGAATATTTTGGATCTTTCTCCATTAGAGAGTTTATTGGATTCTCCTTTTGAGCTTGCCGCGTCATATTACCAAGAGCGATCCAATATGGCTGATAAGACGAGTGAAGATGAGAAGCTAGAGCTGATTTCTAAAGCTATAGAGCGTCTCGAGTCGTTCAAACTTGAAGCAAGTGAGAAGGTCAAGAAAGTTTCCTCTAGTGAAATGAAACTGAAGAGAGTTGTGAAGAAGTTGCAGACATTACAACAAGAGAGGGAGAACCTCGAAGGTGTTATAGAGGTGACTCTAAAGGAGGTTGGAGAGATTCAGACAAAAGTTTTAGCTGCCGAGACTGAGGTCTCTTCATATAACAATGTAAATTTGCTGACTGATGAAGATTCCGCCAATTTGGAGGAGGAGAAGAAGAACCTGGAGACTAGCTGTCAAAAAATTGATCAACTACAAGTTTTGTTTAGATTAGGATATTAGAATTATCTCTCTTTTATATTTATATTAGATTGACCTAGTGGATATTTATTTCATCTTAAATAAGATTGCTTCTCTTTTGCTTTACATTGCCCGACATTTATCTTGGTCGCATAATTTTCAGCTTTACGCACTCGTAACGAAAGATTCATATCTTGTTGTAGGAGAGTCCAAATAATGAACCGTTTGATTTCTCGAAAAATAGACTTCAATATCTAAAAAATATCTAAAACTTAGAATCAAACACCTTCAGAATCGACCCAGATAATATTTTGAAACCAACTTTAGATTTCACCATTTCGAAAACTTTAGATTTGCGCAGTCTCACCAAAAAAATCATATCTTGATGTAGAAAAGTCAAAATCATGAACCGTTTGATTTTTTGAAGCCTTAAATTGAAAATATATAACAAATCCAAAATTCAAAGTCTAATTCCCTAAGTATAGAACCAGATAATAGTTTGAAATCAATATTAAATTCTGACGCGGCAATGATTTCAGATTTGCATAACTTCACCAAAACTTTTGTATCTTGATGTAGAAATGTCGAAATTATGAACCGTTTAATCTATTGGAAACTTAACTTCCAAATCCATAAAATATCCAAAATAAAAAATTTAATTCTCTAAGGATATTTTCAGATAATATTTTGAAATCAATACTAAATTCTGACACACCGACAATTTCAGATTTGCGCGATTTCGCCAAAAGTTTTGTATCTTGAAGTAGGAACATAGAAATCATGAACTGTTTGATCTATTGCAAACTTAACTTCCAAATATATAACATATCCAAAATTAAAAATTTAATGCCTTAGGGATAGTTTCAAATAATATTTCGAAGTCAATACTAAATTCTGAAAACTGACGATTTCAGATTTGCGCGACATCGCCAAAAAAAATTGTATCTTTATGTGGGAACGTCAAAATAATGAAGCGCTTGATTTCTTGGAAAATAAACTCTAAAACTTATCCATCATGTAAAATTTAATGCCTTAAGGATATTTTCAGATGATAGTTCAAAGTCGACTTCGGTTTCTGATATGCCGATTATTCCAAATTAGCGCGACTTCACCAATTTTTTTTTTTTTTTGTATTTTGGTGTGGAAGCCTCGAAATCACAAGATGATTTTTCTTGATATCAATCAAAATATAAGATTTCCATTCTTATCAAACACCTTGGGTTCAAGTATCGCTGATTTTGGGCAGTGAGAGAATATGAAGTCCAACAAACTTAAAGGTTATGCGAACATGAAGACATAACTAAACCCCAGACTTTGATCCGAATATTGTCATCATTTCGGTGAAGGCACCATTTTACCACAGCAGCTTTCCCCCTCTAAATCAAATGGGATCCAAAGCCTAACAGAATAATGATACCTCAGCTCGATTTTCAAGTGTGGATTGAATGGATTAGATTATGTCGTACTTCTATTCGAACAATGGTTAGGGCACTATGTAATTTTTGAACTCATGCGACTGAACTCAGAATGAAACTCTAAGTTGTCTACGTACCTCGGTAAAGAGGATTAAGTCATACCTTAGTTCAGAATGGGTAGATATTTTTTTTTATGTTCTAACTCTCTTCCGAGGTTCAACCTAGCAAACTCTTTTTCTTTATACGTCCTAACTTTTGCCTAGGTCGCCTCTTTCGAGGTTTTCAACCTTGCGGACTTATTTTTTTTAATCTTTTTTTATTTTTAGATGGGTCGTACACAATTTAGACTCATGCGGGACAGGAGTGTAGGAACATGCAGTTTAGGCTCATGCGTCAAGGAGCATTGCAACTTCAAGGATAATACTTCTTCAAAAACTTGCCATTGATAGGGCCGATTCTCATGCCATCTGCATCAACCAGCCTTTAAGCGCCACTTGAGTAAGCTTCTTGTACGACATATGGCCCATCCAAGCTTCTTGTACGACATATGGCCCATCCCATTTTTAATTGAACTTCCCTACAGGTTTATGGGAAGTAATAATGGGTCTTCGTATGGCAAGGACTTGATCTCCTACTTGAAAGGACCTTGGGCGAACTCTTTTATTGAAGGCACGGGACAATCGAGCTTGATAACATTCCAGACTCTGTTGAGCTTCCAACCTCCTCTCATCCAGAGCCTCCAACTCTACCAATCCAAGTCAAGCATTTTCTTCATCTGTGATCCCTTCTTGAATAGCCAGTCGTAATGAAGGTATTTGACGCTCAAGTGGCAAGACGGCTTCGACTCCAAAAATGAGTGAATACGGAGTCGCTTGTTTTGGCACTCGGTGAGTCGTCCTATATGACCATAGAGCTTCTTCCATACGGTCATTCCACTCTCGTTTGGATTTGGAGACGACTTTATTTAGCAAGTTGCATAGAGTTTTGTTGAATGCTTCAGCTAGACTGTTGGATGCGGCATTGTACATCGAAGAGTTACGTTACTTGAACCCAAAGAAATCACGAAACTTGTTCATCAACCTATTATCGAATGTCTTTCCGTTATCCGTTATTATGTAACGAGGAATGCCAAAGTGATAGATTATGTTTACTCGGATGAAACTTGAAACATTTTCCTTCTTTACCTCCTTAAGAGCAACAACTTCAGCCCATTTTGAGAAGTAGTCAGTTGCAGCCAAGATGTATAGGTTCCTACCAGAGGACTTTGGCAATGGTCCAACAACATCCAATCCCCAAGAGTCAAACGGCCAGGATGCTATAGTCGGGTGCAACACTTCAGGAGGTTGGTGAATAAAATTCGCATGGAATTGACAAGACTGCATCTTCGAGTGTAGTCCATGCAATCTTTTACCATCGTCAGCCAGTAATATCCCATCCTTTTTATATGGAAATGGAGTTTTGGTCCTGACTGGTGTGACCCACATACCCCAGAATGTGATTATTGCAAAGCTTGGAGTGCTTCTTCTTCCTCTAAGCATCGCAAGAGTACTCCCTCAAACGACCTTCTGTATAGAGTATATTTGTAGTAAAGGAAGCGAGGTGCACGACGACGGATTTCAGTCCTTCTCCTCGGATTTTCTAGAAGTATCCCATAACATAAGTAGTCAATAATGGGTTGTTGCCATTCTTCTTTCTCAACTTCAGAAATAGCGACAAGATGCTTGAGTTCATTTTCTTTTGCATCTTCATCTTATCGAGGTCCCCATCATTTAAGGATATGTGATAACATGGTGAAACATCCTCCAATTCTGCATTATACTCCATTGAAGATGGAACACCGTTCTCGCCTTGTACAGTGACAGGATATGAAGAACCCACACTTTCTTCGTCATCATCCCGTTCTTTAGTGTAGACCACAGTGTATGGCTTCACTTTCAATACTTCACCACAAGAAACCATGACTTTTGTTTGTCGCCTCATTCAAGAAGGAACCAAACTTTAGAAATCTTTATAGATCTTCTGAATTTTGGGTGAAGCGGGTGTTGTTGTATTTCAATAATTTCTCTGGGACTTATTCTCCTTCTTTAATGGAACCAATCTCTAAAATATGGAAGTTCTCACAGTTGATTTTCCAAGTCTGTCAAAGACGGAAGGCCTGTTAGAAGCGACAGATTCGGCTTCTACAGTGAGACAATTGCTACTCGCCCTCCTTATTGAGATGCGCACTGGTGACGATTGCTTGTGTTCCAAACCTTCACATGGTTTCCCCGTTGCAGCTTCTAATGGGAGCTTCCCTAACTTTGACGGCTCATCGGGATTGTATCCAGCTTTCGCAAATAGCTTGTAAGTGTTAGGATCAAAACCTTCATCTGTTTGCTTTGTAGGGAGTGCCACATTCTACAAACGATTTTGGCTACAAACCCTGCAAGCGGCTTTGAGGACAACTTTACTACCTCAATTCGTTTTACCGAAATAGTTAACTCCTTTAGCGTGTTGGTTCGGAGATTAGATGGTTCGCCCTCGTCTTTCTTCCTTTTAGGAACATATTGGAGCTTACGACTTACTTTCTTGCCATAAGATGTAATATCCCCTCTATGAGATTTATTCACGTTGGGTTATACCTCCTCAGTAACGACTTTGTCTTCACCAATAGTCACCTCAGATCTTTTGGTTATGGGCTCGTCATTCATGCTTTTCAAGCCATCATCAACTTTTAGCTCCTTCACAATGCGGTTCTTCAAGTAGAACTTTGCATCGGCGAAGTGTGACTCTGCCTCGATGAATGGCTCGTCATCAACAACTATCTTCGTCTCGACTTCGCCCTCGTAGTATTTCAAACATTGATGGTAGGTAGATGGAACCACTTTATTCTCATGTATCCAAGGCCTTCCAACCAGGACGTCGTATGAAGTCTTTGCATCG
The DNA here is from genome assembly GCA_005239505.1 of Nicotiana paniculata. NCBI lineage: Eukaryota > Viridiplantae > Streptophyta > Magnoliopsida > Solanales > Solanaceae > Nicotiana > Nicotiana paniculata. The sequence goes on along the minus strand of MDKI01132905.1, from coordinate 45,997 downwards.
ATCACATGCAGCCATGCACTTGATTGCATATCTTCAATGGTTATTCCCAGCCTGATCGTGCCTATGGCTCTTTTCCTTCCCAGCCTGATCGTTCCTATGACTCTTTTCCCCCTTGGTTGAATCCTTGGATCATCACACGACTTTCTGAGAGTTCGTTCATGGGAATACCAAGTTCTTTCACAGTGCGAATTGGCAAAATATTCACTAAGGATCCTCCATCAACGAAAATTCGATTTACCCTTTCATCACGCATATAGCCAACTAGGTACAATGGGTGGTTATGAGGAGTGTCACCTAGAAGAAGATCGTCATTTGTTAACATGACTTTTTCCTCACAAGCATTAACTTCTTGAGGAGTGGAATCGATAAGCTTTTCCGAAGATGGTGCCAATGGTAGGTCATCACTCCTTTCTTTCCCTTCGTCAGTATGGAAACAAGAGGCATCAATACCCCCATGGGAAATCTTCATGCGGAACCAACTTGGTAAAAACTCCTCCAAGGTCACTGGATGTCATGGCTTTTGAGGGTGGTGCACCTCCACTTTCGCTTTCTTTACATGCTTAACTAGGTTCCGTCTCCTAGGTCTTTTCACCATTATTTTCCTCGTTGGTTATTCCATTAATCCTTTTCGTGGGCTCCTTTTGTGGCGCCTACGATGAGTCACCAACGTCCAACCTTCATCGTCCTCAGGTTGACCGTCTTCAACTTTGTATTTCTCCATTAATTCTTCATCTTTACTTTCTTTAAAACTACATAATTCGTCTGTACTGAATGAGCCAAATGTGATAGAGACTTGGTTTGAGCTTGCTTTTTCATCTTCAAGCACGATCTTCTTTTCACGAGCCAAGTCCATAACTTTGTCTTTGAAGACAAAGCACTTCTCTAGAGGGTGGCTCACAAGTTGATGATATTTGCAGTAATTTGGGTCATCAAATTTCCCAGCTTCATTTGGTCGTTTCATCTCCGGAAGCTCAATGAGATTTAACTCGAGGAGTTATTCAAAAATAGCTGGCACATCAGAATCCAGAAATGGGTACTCTTTCTCTTGCATTTCTTTTAGAGTTAACTTTGCACTTGGCTTATCTTGAAACGAGGTGGATTTCATACTCTAGTTTTTTCTCACCTTCATCGTGAACTTCATAGGTGATGTGTTGACATTCATAGATTCTTTGTTTTCAGATCTTGGTATAAACTTGCTCCATTTTCTGACTTCTTGCTTGTCATTCCCTTTGCGAGGTTCATAGATGGGCAGCCTTTCATTTCCAGCGGAGGCCATGCTCAATTCCATGTCATGGGCACGAGTTGCAAGTTCTTCAAATGTGCTAGGCTTGATACCTTGCAAGATGTAGCGCAATACCCAATGCATGCCTTGGATGCACATCTCTATGCCAGAAGCTTCACTAAGCCTGTCTTTACAGTTGAGGCTTGCATTCCTCCAACGATTGATAAAGTCGATAACTGGTTCACTCTTCCGTTGACGAGTACTTGTGAGTTCTATCATACTCGCAGTACGTCTCATGCTATAAAAGCGATTGAGGAATTCTTACTCTAATTGATCCCAGCTATCAACAGATTCAGCTTTGAGTTCCGTGTACCAATCAAAAGCATTTCCTTTTAATGAGCGGACAAACTGTTTTACGAGGTAATCTCCATAAGTCCCAGCATTATTGCATGTCTCAACGAAGTGCGCCACATGTTGCTTTGGATTGCCTTTGCCATCAAACTGTTGCAATTTCGGAGGTTAATAGCCAGTAGGCATCTTCAACGTATCTATCCTTGAAGTGTACGACTTTGCGTAGGTAAAGGAGGACTTGGAAGAAACTTCATATTTGTTTCTTATAGTCCCTTCAATAAACTCCTTTAGTTGATTGATTAAAATCATCCCTTCCGAAGAGACTGGAATTTACTTAGTGGATGCAACTTGTCGTGGGGGAGCATCAATCTCTTGAACTTCTGGGAGTTTTCCAGGTGAAAGGATGGATTCTTATTCCATCAAGCCACCCTACCTTTTAACTTATCGATTCTAGCATCTTGATTTTGCATGCACTTGGTCAAGCCAGCGATTGCTTTCGTCAAGTTTGCCAACTACTCCTCCACAGATGATGTGTTTGTCACCATGGCTTGCATGATTGTCATGGACGATGGAGAGTAGCATGGATTTTCACACAGATTGATCTTTGATTGGCTCAAGCTATGTGGTGTAAGTGGGGAGGATCCATCAGTTGAAGCGTCATCATCTTCCTTCACAGCAGAGTGCTTGGATCCGGAGCAAGAGTTTTCTTGATCTTTTCAGCAACATCGCTTCCTCCTTTGGGTGCATTTGTGGAAGATCTTGATCCTTTTGAATATGAAGATGCGAAAATAGGGGTAGATGCGGACGGTACTTGGGGTGCTTGTTGTCCTAAAGAGCTTGCTTTGCTCCTCGTAACTAGTCCAAATCTTCAAAAGGTAACTTGAAGTATGTTTTTCACATCAGCATAAAACCTGGAATTAGCAGCCTTGGCGGAAGTTGAACTGGAGTTGATTTTCTTGGAAGCTATTTCATAGTTCTTAAACTTTGGTGATTGAAAAGTTGAGATGAGAGGTAGAGATTGTCCCACTGGGTGTGCCAGAATTTGTAGACAATAAAATTGGATCCGGGAAAATAAAATCAAGACCGAAAATATTACAACAATCGTAGTATTTTATTTCAAATAATATTAGTGTACGATCTCTATGAATCCTCTGATTTTTCTTTTCAATATAGATTCAAGGGCCTTTGAGCTTGATCTTGAATCTATATTTGTTTCCATGAATGATGATCTTGAATTCAACTAGCACAAACTTTGATTTGGACTCGTACTCTTTGAACCTTGATTTGTTCTTCGTTCTTGAGCTGGAACTTGATTTCTTGAACTTGAACTTGATTTCTTGAAGCTTGAAACTTGTAGAGAAATTTGAAGTGTTTGATCCACGAGCTCTCTCTTGCTTCTTGTTATAACCTCTGATGTCTTTTTTGGGTTATGAAGACCCCTATTTATAGTTGTGGAAGGGAGGAGTTGTGATAAGAACAAACTCTTTCCGACCAATTAAATTGAAGTGTGACATGGTCGCATTTGATTGGCCAGAACATGTCACTTGCACACGTGGCGTGGTTTAATAGGCCATTTAATGTGACTTGGCATGCCTTTTAATTTAGACACGTGGAATGGTCCTATTGGCTCTTTCGTTTGACTTGGCATGTCACGTTACTTGACACGTGGCACCAAACTGGGCCTCTAGGAAGATGACATCTTGTGCTTAATGAATTGGGCTCATCACTTTAGCCCAATTAAATGGGCTAGCCCAATGGATTAAGACCTATTTCTTTAACTCATATGTATTGACTTATATAATTAATTCAATTATATTAGCCCATAATATTTATTTGGACCAATATATCTTGAATTTAAAACATAGTCCAAACTATTTAAAAAATTTAATTCTAATAAACCTTACATGCCTACAGTCGCATTTGCGACTTCTGGGCTTGCTGGGCAGTCTTCGCATTTGCGAAGTAAATCTCGCATTTGCGAGGATGGCCTTCCCAGGCCTGGTTCTCATTTGCGAACAAAATGTCGCATTTCCCAGATCTGTCAGCTTTCGCAATTGCGGAGCCTGATCTCGCAATTGCGAGATCAGAGGCCTAGTGACAGACACCAGATGCACCAGCTGAGATTTCTAAGTTGTAAACACTCTGTAGCATACCCGAGAATCACCCGAGTCAGTCCAAACCAAACATGCAGGCAAGTCAAAAAATATCATATGGACTTGCTCATGCGATTAAATCACAAAAATAACATCTACAACTACGAATTCAATCTCAAAACTCATAATTTTCTCAAGAACACTTCAATTTCACTATTCTCTCAACCGGGCGTCCATGTCACGTCAAATCAATTCCGATTCTCACCAAATTTCACAGATAGGACTTAAATATCATAACAAACCTGTACGGGCTTCGGAACCAAAATACGGGCCCGATACCAACGATTTCAAACATTAATTAATTTCTTTATTTCCTTAAAAATCCAGCATAGCAATTTTCTTCAAAAATTAATTTCTAAAGCTAGGGACCTCAGAATTCAATTCCGGGCATACGCCCAAGTCCCGTATTTTGCTTCTGACCTCCCGGGATCATCGTAACACGAGTCCGGATTTGTTTACTCAAAATATTGACCAAAGTCAACAAAAAATCAAATTTTTAACTCTAAAATTTATAATTTCTTATATTTTCATATAAAAGTTTTTCGGATTCATGCCCGGACTGTGCACGTAAATTGAGGTAATTAAAATTAGTCTTTTTTAAGGCTAATGAGCCCAGAATAGTGTCTTAATTCATAAGATGACTCTTTAGGTCATCACAATAAGATTTATTTGGAGTAGGATGCCAAAACCTCTGTTGAACATAAAAGAAGCCTAAGTGAAGCAATGCAAGAGATGGTCAAGAAGAAGATCATAAAGTGGTTGGATGCCGGGGTTGTTTATCCCATTTCCGATAGCTCGTGGATCTCTCCGGTGCAATGTGTCCCAAAGAAAGGGGGCATAACTGTGGTCACCATTGAAAAGAACGAGTTGATTCCTACAAGAACGGTGACCGGGTGGAGAGTGTGTTTGGACTATCGCAACCTCAACAAAGCCACATGGAAAGATCATTTCTCACTTCCCTTCCTTGGTCAAATTCTTGATAGGTTGGCCGGTCGTGCTTTCTATTGTTTTCTTGATGGATATTCCGACTACAATCAAATTCTTATTGCTCCGGAGGACCAAGAGAAGACTATTTTCACATGTCCCTATGGTACTTTCGCATTCTCGCGGATGCCATTTAGGTTATGCAATGCGCCAGCGAATTTTTAACGATGTATGATGGGTATCTTCATCGACATGGTGGAGGATTTTCTTAAGGTCTTCTTGGATGACTTTTCCGTGGTCGGGAATTCCTTTGATGATTTCTTGAAAATTTTGGATAAGGTCTTGGAAAGATGTGAGGAGACAACTTGGTATTGAATTGGGAGAAATGTCACTTCATGGTCGAGAAAGGCATTTTTGTTGGCGAAAAAATTTCAAAGAATGGTATTGAGGTCGACAAGGACAAAATAGAGGTGATTTCTAAACTCCCACCCCTATATCTGTGAAGGAAGTGAGGAGCTTCCTGGGTCATGCGGGGTTCTATCACCGTTTCATCAAGGATTATTTCAAAGTGGTGAACCCCTTGTGTAAGCTTTCCGAGAAAGATGCCAAATTTCATTTCAACGAGGATTGCATGAAGGCATTCAAATTGCTCAAGTTCAAATTGACTACTACTCCTACTATCACTGCACCGTATTGGAGCTTGCCTTTTGAGCTCATATGTGATGCAAGTGATGTGGCGGTCGGAGCAGTTTTGGGGTAACGTATCAACAATGCTTTTCTGGATGTCCCATAAATAAGGCCTCCAACTCTATGTAATAGCCTTCATGCCCTCGATCCGACGGTCCTCATTCTCCCACTTGGCAAGCTGCTACTGTGAACAAAAAAGTAAAGAAATCTTCTATCCGATCTACTATGCTAGTAACACCATGAACAATGCACAAGTCAATTACACGGTGATCGAAAAAGAGCTCCTTACTATTGCGTTGCTGTGGAGAAGTTCCGCCCGTACTTGATTGGTACAAAGGTGATTTTCCACACCGATCATGCGGTACTTTGGTACTTAATGAGCAAAAAGGATTCAAAGGAAAGGTTAATGTCGTGGGTGCTTTTATTGCAAGAGTTTGATCTAGAAATTCAAGATCGCAAAGTTAGTGAAAACCAAGTGACGGACCACTTGTCTCTCTTAGAGGAGGACCACATGACGTCCTTGAGATTAATGATTGCTTCCTCGACGAGCAACTTCTAGTCGTTTCAATGACTGAGATGTCATGGTTTGCAAACTTAGCAAATTATCTTGTTAGTGGTATTGTACCGAATGAGTTCTCTTCAAACCAAAGGAAGAAGCTCAAACGGGATTGCCTTGATTATTATTGGGATGAACCGTATCTCTTCCAAATTTGTATAGATGGTGCGATTCGACGATATGTGCCGGAGGAAGAACAAGTGGAAATTCTTGAGGCTTTCCACTCTTCACCATATAGTGGTCACCATGGTGGAGCGAGAATGGCGGTAAAAGTGTTGAGTTGTGGATTATATTGGCCTACCCTCTACAAGGATGCTAGTGATTTAGTCGAGCGTTGTGATGAATGTCAAAGGACCAGTGGGATTTCTAAGAAAAATGAGATGCCCCTCACCACCATCTTGGAAATCAACATTTTTTATGTGTGGGGCATTGATTTCATGGGACCATTTGTAAGCTCTTGTGGGAACACATACAGTTTGGTAGTTGTGGAATATGTGTCAAAATGGGTTGAGGTTGTGGCTCTACCCAACAATGAAGCTCGAAGTGTGGTGGAATTTTTGAAAAACAACATCTTTACAAGATTTAGTACTCCAAGGTCCATTATAAGTGATGGGGGATCGCACTTTTGTGGCAAAGATTTTGATACCTTACTCACCAAGTATGGTGTCACTCACAAAGTCTCTACCCCTTATCACCCTCAAACAAGTGGATAAGTGGAAGTCTCCAACCGGGAGATCAAGAGTATTTTATCAAAGACAGTGAATGCCAACCAGACAAATTGTTCAAAAAACTTGATGATGCCCTATGGGCTTATAGGACGGCTTACAAAACACCGATTGGGATGTCTCCATACCGGTTGGTGTTCGGGAAAGCTTGTCACCTTCCGGTGGAACTTGGGCACAAGACTATGTGGGCATTGAAGCAGCTTAATCCTGAGTGGGATGTCGCTGCTAACTTAAGGGTGGCACAATTGAATGTGCTTGATGAACTCCGGTACCATGCATATACATGTTTTTCCTCCATGACAAGTACATCCGGAACAAGAAGTTCAAAGAAGGTGATCTTGTGTTGTTGTTCAATTTTCGGTTACGGATATTTTCGGGAAAGTTGAAGTCTAAATGGAGTGGTCTATTTGAGGTTTTGAATGTGACACCCTTTGGTCCATTAGAATTGAAGAATAAAAATGATGAAGTGTTTAGAATCAATGGTCACTAGGTGAAGAATTATTTGGGAAAAGTTGATGATGGCCACGTCGTGGCATTGATTCATTTCAAGTGATTGATGGTAATCTGCGTCGTGTCGTAGTGTTAAATTAGGCGCTTCTTGGGAGGTAACCCATGTTTCTTTTTATTTATTTTTTTCTTCTTTTTAGATAGGTTTTGTTTTGTGCCAACTAGTTTTGAAGTGAATTGCAGGGATGAGGGTGTTTTGCATGAACTGTGCTAAAAAAAATGGCTAAGTGTTGAAAAAATACAGACTGCACATTTACTGTGCGGACCGCACAATCTTGCATGCCACAGCAGAAAGGAGTCTCCTGCCGCAAAATTCTTTGTGTGTCCGCACAATTTGAGACCCAAAAATGAAAACTCTTTGAAGTTTGCAATTACAGAGAAATGGCCAATCTGCGGCCGCACCCAATTTTGTGCGGATCGCAGATCATCATTGGCACCAGGCATAGAGTGCGGACTACACACAAAATTGTGCGGCTGCACTTAGCTGCACATTTTGACCTAATTTGGTCAACCTATAAATAGTCCCTCCTCACACTGTTCCAAACTTTACGCACTTTGAACCCTTGACACCAAAGCAAGCACAGTGCACAAAAATTTTTCCAAACATCACGCTCCCTTCATCATCCTAGATTCTCCCCTGCATCCTTTACCACTGGTATATATGTTCAATTCATGTTTAGGTTTTTCAAAGTTTCTTAGTTTTTTTTTCTTAATTAGTATAGTTATTTTTAGCCAAAATGTGAGATGATTCATTATGTGTGCTTAAAATTGTGTGGGTAACTTCATATATGCTCATTGGGGGTTGGGTAAATCATGTATCATGTCTATATTGCAAATACCTTGTCCCAATTCTGCTAAAATTGCTAAAACCTAAGTTCACTGTCGTGGGGTTTTGAATTGTGCGGCCGCACATGAAATTGTGCGATCCGCAGATCCTTAGTTAGGGCAAATATGTGCATTCAATGTTGGGACAGCACTCAAAATCGTGCGATCCGCAAAAAATGAACTGCGACCGCAGATTCAAACTTCCGAGAACTGGTACCACTGGGCGTGGAATTGTGCGGTTGCACTCACAATTGTGCGACCTGCCCTTCAAATGTGCGGCCGCACCTCACAATTATGCGGTCCGCACAAGACATTCTGCGGCCGCACTCAGAATTATGCGGACTGCACTTTCCCCTTTGCATATTGTTTTGTTTGAAACTTTTTATAGCCTGCTTCTGAACTTTAACTAACTCATATTGCTTTGTATTGCATACAATGGTTCGATCAATAGGTCGTGGTGATACTTCTAAAGGGAGGTGTGAACCCTCCTGAGGCCGAGGCATGGGTACTCAGCCACTTACACTGCAGAAAGCAATATCAAAGAAGCCAACCATAGGGAGAGGTAAGGCCACAGAGCCCTCAGAATCAAGTTCTTATATCCCGTCAAGGGAAGCTTCTGAGGGCCACTCAGTGGAGGAACAACCTAAGGCCCAATCTCAACCAAATAAGTTCCTTGGGAGATACCAACTCCGTAATGAACCCTCCACCTCAGCAAGTTCTTCTAGGGGTTCGGATGAAGTCAGCCAGGGTTCAGAACCCTCCTCTTCAGACACTCCCCCTACACCAGTCATATTAGATGATGATGATGACATTCCAGACGATGGTAGAGGGGGTGATACGAGAGTGGCCGGCCTAGAGAGGTCGAAAAAGAAGGAGGCATGGGAAGACAGATTTGTGAGCCTGACAACATTCACCAAATTTAGAGAGTAGTGGCCCCAGAGATCGCTCACACGTGAATGACAATTTCTATTTAAGTATTTGGATAGATTCAATCCAAATGTGGCTAAACAATTCAGGGAGCGAAAGAGGTGGACATGATTCCCTCAGAGTGTCATGGATTCCAAGGAGCATTTAGTACAGGAGTTCTATGCCAATGAGGCACATATCAAGAAGAGTACTAAAGTGACCAAGGTAAGAAACTTGAAGGTTCGATTTGATCAAAGCACTCTGAACAACTACTTAGGATTTGAGGAGTTGAGTCAGTTCAGTACTTGGAAAAGTTTTCAATGGGTGATGCAACTCGCCCTTAGTTAGCAGAGATCTTGGTATCCCCAGGATCACTACCACCATGGATCACAGAGGGGGGTCATATTGCACGGGCTACCCTCAACTTTGAATCAAAAGGGTGGCAAACAATTGTGTGCACTCGTATAGACCCAACCCGAGATGAGAATAATCTTCCAATACCCGGGGCAGTTTTGGTGGCATCTATCATGGTCAGGTACCCAATTAATGTGGGTGCCATCATGTTGGCTAACATGTCAGTAGTGGTCAGACAGGGTGAGAGCTCCTACCCGTATCCCAACACCCTCATGGAGTATCTCACAGATGCACGGGTGGAGCTGAGGAGCTTTGATACGAAGGTTCGGGCTTAGAAGCCCTTTCCTGGTATTCTTTGAAGGACCCGAGGAACCCGAAGCTCAAGGGTAAGTCAAATGCTAGCGTAGTCTAGTCTGATGAGCCATCGGTGGTGGTTGCAGATTTAGTTGTTATGCCTTCTACCGCTTCCATGCCTTCCACAACAGCTGGTCCTTCCACTGAGACAACTGATATGCCACAACCTCCATCTTCTAGACCAGTAACATCAGTATCAATACCTTCCTCCTCCATATATCCACTCACTGCGGTGCGAGTCTCCCAGACGTTGGCGAGTCTCAACAACTGGATGCAGACAACTACTGCAAAGCTATCTGACATATCCAGTGTCGTTGCAGCACAGTCTTATACCCCAGCAATAGCACAGGTTCCTCTGTCAGTGGAGGAAACATTTAAGTAGATCTTGAAAAATCAGAAGAACAACATGGATATATTGGCGGCACATGGGGGAGCTATTGAGGAGTTGAGTAAACAGGTGAAGAATATGAGGAAATCACAGTCCTCGAGGAAATCAGTGAACAAGTTGAGACGTGAGGTGACCAAGATAGCAGCTGGTGATCTTCCATTTGATTTACTGATGGAGACAGATCCATCACTAACAGCAGACCCTGCAGCACCATCAGCACCAGTTGCACCAGCTGGCCAGTCTGACGAGCCAGACCTTGTTGCCCATACTGCTGAGGAGGTGCTACAGATGTTCACCAACCCAGTTACTCCCCGAGTAGAGGATGATGAGATCCAGTTGGAGGATCCTGAGGGTGGTGATGTTGCCATGCACACTGAGACCACATAGGGAGTTCTCTTTACTCTCTCTCCTTCCTTATTTTGATTTTTGTTAAGCATTGAGGAGAATGCTTATTCTTATTCGGGGGTGGTCTATTTTGATTTGATATGACATTGGCCTGTAATAACTATAATAATCTCTTTTTATCTTTATTTTATTTTTCATTATGTATATATTCCTCCCTCTATATTGATGTATATATTCTCTTTCCCATTTTCGGCTTGTATATTCATTTTTTCTTTCAGTAGTTACTTCGTAGCTTCTTTATTTTGTTGCTTAGTAGTTTAGCTTCTTATTTACTTTAATACCTTCTTGTTGGTTTGGTAGATTCTTTTTACGTTTAAGTGATCAATAAACCTTTTGTTTCTTAATACCATGGTTCTTTCCAAAGGTGATTTTTGTTTGAACTGGGTGGCTCTTCCCAACAATGGGTGGCGTGACAACCTTCTTAAGGGATTGAGTCCGTTTTTTATGTTTAGTTAAAAACAGTAGTAAAAATAAATAAAATGGTCAAGCATTCTTGAATTGGTACCAACACACTTAACTACACGCTTATGGTTAAAAATAAGTTCTTGGAAAGAAATGACTCTAGTTAGTGACGTTGTGACTCTTGTGTTGACTTAGGCAATCATCGAGTGGTTTATTTGAACCATTAGTGATTTTCAATCTTGAATATGATTGTTGTGGGCCCTCAACTCTATCCTTTTTAACAATCCAGCTGTGTGAGAGGTTAGATGTTTTGTTACAAGTCCAAGTACCCGTGCGAATAGTCTAGAACTTGCCCCGAGTGTGTTTCCAGGCAAAACTCTATGTTTTTCTTGGCTTGAGAAGTGATTGTATGCTCTCTTTGACCCGTTTTTGAAATTTTCCATGTCCCACCAATGATATTATCCCTATTCAACCCTGTTGATCCTAAAACCTTTCTCATTTGATAACCATGTTAGAAGCCTTTACCCGTTTCGTAATGACCCTCTCTTGGCACCCGAGCTTTTCTTAACACTCATGAGAAGCAAATTAGCGAAAACATAAGTTTGGGGGAGAAACGAGGAGTTTGAAAGTGGTATCAAGGTAAAAAAAGAGAAAAGAAATGATGAAAAGGAAAGGTAAAGAAAAAGAAATTATAATAGTTATAAGTGAATAAATTGAAGAGTTGAAGGGATTCAAAGAAAAGCGAAAGTACAAAGCATGGAAAAAAAACAAAGAAAGAGAAAATATATATCATGACCAAGAAAGAGTTATGTCAAGTCTCACTAGTTCCCCTAATGAAGAAGAAAATGACTCAAAGAGTCGGCAAACCATGAGCCAAATTGAGAATCTGGAGTGCTTAAGGAAAGATGAACCCGATCTATTCTAACATGTCATACCTTAGTCCAAAAGCATTCATTACATCCCGAAAAAACCCTATGTGATTTCAAGCTAAGTGAGCTTACATTAGTGGTGATTTACATGAAGGGCAAGCATATGGTACTTAGAGCCGCACTTCTTACATTCTTTTGAGAGTGATGATCGAACTTTTCATCAATCATTGAATTGTGTGCTACATTATTATGTGAGATGAGCTAACAGAGAGTAGAGGAGTAGGAGTTTGGCATCTACAGTGACCTACATGAAAGAGAAAACTTTCTTGATGAGTAAAGTCAACTCTTTGATACTCAAGTATCACATTAGAGTTATTTGTACTTGAAACTTCAAAACATTGCCTTCTTGATAATTCATGAGTGTGTGGGTAATTGTTGGTCCCAATTGATGTGTGTTTCATTCACCTTTGCTTAGCTACAATAGCTCTTTTCCTATGGAGGTGGGAATTACCTTATTTGCTTGAGGACAAGCAAAAGCTTAAGTTTGGGGAAGTTGATAAGTGGGGATCTTGACTACTTATTTGCGTCCTTTGACTTTTGTTTTAGTTCAAAAATGTTTAAAGGTATTCCCGAAAACTGATGAAGTATGCTTACTTGCAGGAGTATTGGAAAATGAGCCAAAGTGATAAAATTCAACTCAAGAAGGAGTATTTTTGAACAAGGACAAAACTCAAGCAAAAAGGCTAAAGTGTAGACTCTAGAATTATGTGTACGCCGTAGAGCGTGAAGAAAATTTAACATTTCAGAAATGCAAAGTACGGACCGCACAATAATTGTGCGGCCGCAGAAGTCAAGGTTTAGAGAGTTGGAAATTGAAGACCATCAAGATCTGCGGACCGCACTATAATTGTGGGGTCGCAAAAATCAAATGTGCGGTCGCACACAGAATTGTGCGGTCCGCAGAACTCAAGAAGTGCAGCCGCAGTTTAGAATTGTGCGGCCGCAGAAACTACCCCTGTCAAGAGCTGCAACAAAGTGCGGATCGCACACAGAATTGTGCGGCTGCAGAACCTCTGAAAGGGCAATTTTGGTCGACAATTTCAGCTGTGTATCAATAGTCTTTTTTTATGAAATTAGGTTAAGTTTTGAAAACCTGAAAGTTTGTAGCCGTTTACTTTTTTAGGAAACTTTATCATATCTCGTTGATTTTACATTGGATTTTCATCTCTTTATCATTTAATATGAGTTTAATCATTTTTTATTCTTTATTTTCTTCATCACCATCTGAGTAGCTAAATTTCTTGCTAGGGTTGTGACCCAACCCTAGTGTGGGTACCTAATGGGTGTTTGACTTAGGACTTGTTTATGGTTGAGTGTGTAATATTTAGTCTAGTTCTTGCTCATTATTGTAGAATTAATGGTTGCAAACATTAGTTCATGCCTACTTGACTTAGTGTCTTCTTGAGAAAGAGAGACTAAGTATAGAAAAACTTGGCTAGCAAGAAATTGGGATGAACTCAAGAAATTGATAGTCTCAATTAAAGGGTTGAACCTAGAGATAGTAAAACCCGACTTGAGCATCTGTCAACTATTTTTTCATTACCCATATGGATTTGAGAAAGCCAAATTAGGCAAAACCACTCTCTTACCCAGAGATATTGAGTGGGTAATCGTGTGTTGATTGCTATAATACACCACGACCAACAAAACTCGCTCTAATTCCCATAACTCGTTAGGAAAATACCTAGGTGAAAGTCACAACCCTAGATCTTTTACATACTTGAAATACAAAAAAAAAATATTATTCCCTAGTTTTGTATTTTACATTTGCAAACCGTAGCATATTCAGAAGTAGAATCAAAACAATATTATTGGACGTGCAAATTAGACACTTTACGCGCTTAGTCCAAGTATATACCTAATCCCATATATGTTCCCTGTGGATTTGATCCCGACTCCTAGTTGGGTAATTATTATTGCAATCGACTGCTTCAAAACCCCAAATCTGAGGTGTGACTTGGGCGAGATCAACCTTCCTCAGGATAACAGACTGCTCAATCTGTTGAGTTAGTTACACCAACCGAGGACGACGCCTCAGCACTCCGGGGGGTATGAGATGGTGGAAAGTTCCAACTCCCGCTTCAGAATCCCAGAAGTCGTACCCGGTACCATGAGGATGAGTACCGGGTCCATGTCATCTTCGATCAACGAGCAACCATCAACCAGCACTACGCTTTCCGCAGCCACTTCTCATCCTTCAACGCCATTAGCTTAATCTCCTTCTTCACCAACTCTTTCTTCACCACCAACAACTGCTACATCTTCAACGCTGGCCACAACTATCCGATAAGAGGATGTACCTCTTCCCCAGTCTCCAGTTCATGGGAGCCTGGAGGAAAATTATGATGCCCCCTTAGAAGATCCAGAAAGGAGGAGGAGCGCCACCCTCTCTATTTCCACTAGATGCAATTTGTTGTCCCGACTGGTGGAACTTGCTAACTATCTGAAGCCCCTGGCTTCAGATAAAGATTGGAAAAGATACAAAGTCTCTCAGTAGAGTATTTTTTGAACAATTCCATGCACAACGCAATGACGGTATAGTTTTTGTTTTCACTCTTGTTTCTTCTTTCTGTGTTATGAAAGGGTTCTGAATTTGTATTCTTGTTTTGCAGACCAACTTCCTTGATTCTGAGGGTCTTCAAAGGCTAATTCACGATAAGGAGGAACTTACCTCCGAGTGGGATTAACTCTTGGCTGAGCGGGACCAAATTATTGCTCGCCTATCAGAACTGGAAGCTCGAGTTGCCGAGGCTGTTGAGTTGGAGGTTCGGTTGCAGCAAAGAGAGCAAGAAGTAGTGACCCTTAGCCAAGAAATTGCCCCGTTGATAGGGCCAAAGGGGTTGAAGTCCACAATGTCGTTCTTGTTGCATCCGATCGTGAGACTGTCTCTGTTGAAAGATTGAATAACTTGGAGGGGGACTTAAACTCCAAAGCTGAAGAGTTTGCTACTTCCGGGGTGAAGTATGCCCAATTAGAGAAGAAACATAAGAAAACCTTAGAGCATAATAAAATTTACAGCTCCACTGTCGTGACTTTGATGACAGCCTTCGATCCATGAGATTCGCGTGAGACAACCTCTCAGCTGAGGTCGGACAACTTAAAGGAGAAATTCAATGATGAGCAGCTTCCCTCGTTGATGAAAAAACATATGCTATGTACAACATGAGGAGAAAAACCTTGGAAGAGGCCAAAGCGGTTGTCATTCGAAATCGCTAAGGCTCGTGAGCTGGAGTTATCTACAAAAAGGGGTCTTCTAGACCGGCCTGATGCTACCGATTCTTCTGGTTCCGGTTTTGAGTTCTCGGGAACTTAAGAGGAACCGGAAGGCAATGATGCCGAAGGCCAAAATATCAAATCGGCAACAGATCCACCTACTTCTCCTAAGGGCGTAAATGTTCTCTTCCTACAGGTTTCAGAGATGCATCAACTTAGTTTTTGCTTTCTTTGTCAAAATTTTGTACTTGTGCTGTTTGACACATTTATTTTAAATAAAAACACTTTTTCGTTCAAGTATCATATAATTTTTCCTTTCTGCATATTTTCATTAAGATATTTGCACATGTTTGCTCTTTGCGTCTTTTTTCATTTAAGTATTTCCGCAGGTTTTACTGTTTCCGTCTAATGATGCAAGGATTTGTGTGTTTTTTTCCCCGAAAGTTTTTAGATTTCGCGCACAAGTTCTTCCGAAATCAACCCTTTATCGTGAGAGTTTTCATAAGAGAGGGCCCTCTTATGTTTATGGTGCTCTTGAAGAGGACGACTCCTATTCATTATGTCATTAGCATATAAAGTACTTGTTTAACTTTCAGATAAGAAAATCAATTCATCGTTCAAGTGAAACAAGTTGGAAACTAAAGGACTTTACTTTATTCCTTCCATTTTCAAAAGTACATAGGCATTCGTTGTGCTAAAAAGAAATTGTCATTTCTTGTGGCTAACTTGTACAACTTGTTTCCGATCGAAGTGGTAGTTGTTGTTGCTGTATTCTCATATCATTCCCCTCCCCCCTCCCCCAGTATTTGATTGCGAAGAATGCGAATTTGAACAATGGAAGTTTTACACCTTCGAGGATTCCACTAGTAAATTGCTAGATAATCTTTAGTTTGATAACAAACTTTGCTTCCCTTAGGAATTTGTGCTATCGAGCCAAAGATTATCTAAAAATCTATCAGTGGATAGCACTTGTGAACGGTTGGGTAATCTCTGTTCGACAACAAACTTATCTTCCTGGTAGGAACTTTGCTATCGATCAAAAGACTAGCTAACTGCTTTATAGTGGTTCTTTGCTTGTGTGCCTTTTCATTTAAAGGTCTTATTGCTGAAGATTCTTTCGTAGTATGCTTTCCGTTGCTGCCTCGTTGAAGACCTTGCCAAAAAAATTCAATTGGGACAAAAACTGGACGAAGGGAAAAAGAGTGGAGCACATACTTTCAGTACATGTGATGTTCATCGATAATAGTATCTCTTGAGGTGTGCCACGTTCCAGTTGCTTCGCAAATTTTCTCCATCTTCATTCTCTAACTCGTATGATCATTTCCCAGTGACTGCTGAAACTCAGTAGAGGCCTTCCACCTGGCTTCCCTGCATTAAGCTCCCAGGTGTTCTGAGTTACTTTCCTCAAAACCAAGTATCCTACTTTGAAATATCGTAGGTTGGCCCTTCGATTGTAATATCTCTCTATTCGCCGCCATCCTTATATGTGCAAGTCCCTGCGTTCATCATGCAGCTCCAAATTGACTAACATTGCTTCATTAGTTGCTTCTTTGTTTGCCTAGAAATACAAGGATGTGATGCACTCTTATTGGAGCAAATGAACTCGTGACTATAATACTACATACGCCACTGATTGTAATCCTTGTTGATCAACACGAAGAATTATGCGATTTATTAGTATTCTAAATCTTAATTGGATATTCTAATTATCCGATTTGGATTAGGTACAAAAGAGATGACTGAACAAAAACATGTTTAAAGTTCATTTTTTTTAGAGGGAAAATGAAGATAAGATCAAATATTCCCCAATAGTTTTATGTTTAGTTTTGCGTTATTGGAAAGAAATTACAGTATGTCAAATCATCAGGTTCATATTAATGTTAAAAGGATTCAAGAAAGTTGAAGATTAGCTAGATTATTGTTTAAAAGGGACTACATCAAATGTGCAAGATGGCTTTTTTTCCTTACATTTTTTAAGTTTTTGAGGATAAGATGGACCTTTTTTGGTAGGAATTTGGGCCTGCACTTTATGGTTCTACCAAATTCCGGAGTTGGTCAAGAGGCGGGCCATGATTTAACGTTTATGTGTTTCGGATTGTAATTCAGTTAAGTTACTAGGTTCTAAATTAATTAATTTATATATATTTAATAATTTTTTAAAATAAATACAAAATTTAGATCAAAACTAATACATAAATTTTTTAACCAAAAGGATTTATGAAATCAAAGAGCGCATGATAAAGCGAGTTTAGGATTGTATTAACTTGTCACAGATCTTTTATTTCATAATGACTATGATTAAACATCGTACAAACAAGAGACAGAATGTAGAGTAGGCTGCATCATATTAGACTACACGACCATCTCATCTAAAAAGAAAAATTAGATTGTTAGAGAAAATACATACTTAATTATATTATGTCTGAATGGTGTTGGGGTGTCACGATTATTCGCTCCCGAGCCAGGGTAATCATGGCTCTCTAAATCCATCCTGACATTGATGAACTCTTCCTCCGTTTCTTCCAATTTCATCATGCTTTCAATCATATTCAAAAATACCCGTGAAACGAAGAAATTGAAATCAGAAACGAGAAATCTAAGAAGTAGCCTTACCCTCACAAGGCAAGGGTAAGGTCATCGTACACACTACCTTTCTCAGACTTCACTTAATAGATTTTAATATATACCAGCAGAAGCACCTGGTTAGTATATGTAGGTGGTGTAAGCTCTTGATATTCATGCAAAAATATACGTGTACTGTAACGACCCGACCTGTCGTTTTACTTTCCAGATCGCCGTTCTCCTAAATAAGATTCCCCGTATGTGGTTTTACTGTTTTATGACTTGCGGGGATGGTTAGTTTGGGTTTTGAAGGGTTCGGGTTGAAGTCGGAACACATAGTTCCTTAATATTGGCTTAAAAGGGTTAAGTTTGACTTGGGTCAATATTTTAGTCAACGACCACGGAAACGGGATTTGGCGGTCCCAATAGGTTCGTATGATAATTTGGACATGGGATATGTTCGAATAGTGTTTCGGATGATCCTGGAGCATTTCGGCGCTTATTATTGAAAGTTGGCGCATTGAAGGTTTTTCAAATTTTTTAAATTTGTTTTGGAGTAGGTTTTGGTGTTATCGAGGTCCGTTTGGCAATCCAAACCTGGTAATAGTTTCGTATGATGATTTAACACTTGCACACAAAATTTGGTTTCATTCCGAATAGTCTAAGTATGATTCGGCGCGTTCGGAGTAAGGGTAAAAAACTTGAATTCATAAGTTGATTTGATTGGTTTTGGGGCGCGATTCTTAGTTTTGAGGTTGTTTTACGCGTTCCGAGTGTCCGAGCGAGTCCGTTTTATGTCTACGAAACTTGCTGATATGTCTGGTCGAGGCCCCGGGGCTCCCGGGTAGGATTCAGAGGGTCGACGGGGCTTGATTGCTCTCTGGAGAAAAGCTGAAGGCGGCTGGCATCTGGTGCGTTTGCACCTGCGATGGAAATGGCCGCAGGTACGGTGTCTCGTTCGTAGAATTAGAATGGAGGGACCCAGCAAGGTCCACAGAAGCGAACTCGCTTCTGCGATGAAGGAGTCCGCAGATGCGGAGAGAGGCTGCCTAGCCATGCTCGCAGGTGCACGAGGCATGCCGCAGACGCGGGCTCGCATATGCGAGACTTGGCCGCAGGTGCAGCTGGTCGTGGCTCGTGCATATTCCGCAGATGCGGACAATCGAGTACAGGAGCGATCCCGCAGAAGCGGGGATTCTTCCGCAGGTGCGAAAAACCGTTGGGCACAAAGAGTGAATTTAAGTTGAAACTTAGGCTATTTTGGCTCATTTCTTTCATCTCTTGGGCGATTTTGGAGCTCTTCGAAGGGGGGTTTTCACCTAGAAGTTTGAAGTAAGTAGTTTATTATATAAGATGAGTTTAATACAAGCATTTTCAGTAGATTCTTAGCACATAAAGTGTAGAAATTGTGGAGTTGAAAATTTTAGGTTTTGACAAAAATGAGATTTGAGCACGAAAATGACTATAGAATTGAGTGAAAATTATATATTTGAGTTCATGAGGTTATGGATAACATTTATCTTTGAAAATTTCCGGAATCCAGGCACGTGGACCCAAGGGTGAATTTTAGGAATCTTCCAATTTGGATGAGGTAATTACTCTAATAGCTAAGTTATTAACTTTTGAGTATATATTGGTTAATTTATATATTTGTCTTGCTTCGGATTGTTTGGCACCAAGTTGAGGCCTTAGAGTGAATTTATGGGCCGAAAAGTGAGCTTTAAGACGAGGTAAGTCTCTTGTCTAACATTGTAAGAGGGAATTTACCCCATAGGTATTTTAAATTATTATTTGCTTCTAATTGTAGGGGCTACGCACGCACGCATGAGGTGACGAGAGTCCTTGCGTAGCTACTATCTATGCTTAAGTCTGGGTAGTTTTAGGACCTTTAAATCTTGAAATACTTGTATTATTTGCAGTCTACTTGTTAAATTAAGTGCCTAAATTATATTGAAACTTGATAAAAGATTCGTAAAGACGGAATTTCACTTATTTTGAGTTTTGACGGGTTACTTGACCGTTAATGAAAATTGTGCTTCCTTGTGTATTAGTCTTGTAATAGCTTTTAAATCGGATGTTCATAGTGTATTCTCTCTTCTTATGGAGCGGGTCGAACGCCTCGTTAGTATAATAGATGCATTATAATTCGTGCCACTCAATCGAATCGGATCGGATCAGATCGGATCGATCCGAATACACATTATTCTGGATCGGGCCCGTACAACCTCGGCATAAATCGTGCGTGTTAATGCTTGGAACATGAATACACTTGATATTATTTAATGAAATGAGGAGTTATAACTTATTATTTGCCCGAATTTTATCTGGAGTTAGTATGTGTTAGTTGAAGATTTTTGGGATTTACCATCAATTAAAGAATCATTCATTCACTGCTTTCTATTGTGTTGTTATTATTATTATTATTCACATATTTCATGCCTATTTAAAACTCATGTATTTTATTGTTAGCCCATAGTAAGTGTCGATATCGACCCTCGTCACTACTTCTTCAAGGTTAGACTGGATACTTACTGGGTACGTGTTGTTAATATATTCATGCTACACTTCTGCACTTATCGTGCAGGATCATAGACAGGTGCATCGAGCAATCAGTCAGGCGTCGCACCCCATTGCCCCAAGGCTTAGTGGTGAGCTGCTTTCTGAGTCCGTTCTGCGGCACCCGAAGTCTCTCTTTTGTATTTACTTTTTGTCTACTCTATTTGAGGCAGTAGCTTAATGGTTTGTATATTCTACTAGTTGCTCATACACTTGTGACACCAGGTCTTGGAAACATGCTAGCAGGCATTTGATGATTTTTGGGATATTTATATCATTGTACTGTTGGATTTTTAAGCTTAAATTTAGCTTAAAAGAGGGTAAACGGGAAATGGAGGGAAAATGAAATATTTGAGTTTCTTTGAGTTTTCCTCCTTGACAAAGGGACATTGTCCCATATTGGAAGAGGAAAAGGTTTTTGATGGGTATATATATAATTGCTCTTCTTCTATCTCTTAAAGAGTTAAGAAGAAGGCAAGACTCGCACCGCCGTCGTCGTCGCTCGCTCGACTCGGCTACGGCTTCGGCTTCAGCTTCGGCTTCGGATTCGCATTCGCATTCGGATTTGGTCAAATGATTGATTGATTAATTTTTGAACCACATTTATTTGCTAATAGTAAATATTAACATAATATTATTAAATATATATTTTTTGTAAATGGAAAATTAATATTAAATTCAACGGAAAAATAAAGTGTCCGTTTTTCGTTATCCGTTTTTCATTTTTGTAACAAAAAATTAAGTTTCCTCCGCGCATTTTGACTTCTCGGTTTATTGTTGCATAAATAGCTATTTATGTTATGGCCATTTTATGTAAACAACCCTTCTGAATAGTTGCACCTCTTTAATTTGAGCTCAACATTGGCTATAAATAGCAGTCCATTCTCTCAGTTTTTTCCATACGAATTTTGAGTTCTCCTCCTTTCTTCTGCATTGCTTTAACAACAAAGAAAGCAACAGTACTTGTATTTTGCTACCGAAATTTGTGTTCACTGAAACACTAGGGTTTGAAGTACCGTTATACCAGTGTAATTCGTTCTATCCTGGGAGGCAATAATCCACAACCTTTGGTACTAGGAGGGGGTTAAATTTCTTAAGGAAACACTATGAATTCAGTGGGCTCGGATTAAATTCTGTTTCTTTTGCATTTTTGTTTATATGTTATTTTATCTTCTCCTGAATTATTTTACAAGTACAGTTTACTAACAAGCTTAAGGAATTTAATATTTTCTATATTGTGTTATACTCGTTGTTCTAGAGACTAAAAACTTTGTGGTTTTTTACTCCATTGGAGATTAAAATCTACGTAATTCTAACGTTTGTTTGTGTCATTCTTTTACAGAAATGACGAATGACAACGGGAACCAGACTGTTCCTATGGTGATTGCCAATGCATCAACAAGCCGAACAAAACCGACAGAAAAACCCGAAATTTTTTTTGAGATTGATTTCAAGTGGTGGCAGCAGAAGATGTTCTTCTAGTTGACGACTTTAAGTCTGCAGAAGTTCATTAAGGCAGATATTCATGTTCTGCCCGACGAAACTCCTGAAAATGGACGCTTTCTCGTGACTGAGGCGTGGAAGCATTCTGATTTTCTATAATGGAATTACATTCTTAGTGGACTGGAGGACAATCTATATAAAGTCTATAGTAATGTGGAGACGTCAAAACAACTATGGATAACACTTGAAAGGAAATACAAAACGGAATATGCCGGGTTAAAGAAATTCATTGCCGCTAAATTTTTGGACTACAAAATGGTAGATAACAAGCCTGTTATTACCCAAGTCTTGGAATTGCAAGTGATTATTCACGATCTCCTTGCTGAAGGTATAAGTCAAATTAATACTGATGTTGAAAGTATTAATTATATTGTTTTTACTAACAGAAATTTCATTGAAGGTCTTGTCATCAATGAAGCATTCCAAGTTGCAGCGATGATTGAGAAGTTGCCTCCTTCGTAGAAAGACTTCAAAAGCTACTTGAAACACAAACGCAAGGAGATGTCCCTTGAATATCTCATTGTTCGGTTGAGAATCAAAGAGGATAACAAAGCTGCAGAAAAGAAAGGTCGTGGAAACTCAACAATAATGGGAGCAAACATTGTTGAGGATGGTCCTCAAAATAATAGAAAGAGGAAGAAGGCATCTGGACCGAAAAGCAACCCAAGCAAGAAGCGGTTCAAAGGAAATTGTTACAACTGTGGAAAAACTGGACAAAGATCTGCAGATTGTCGTGCTCCAAAGAAAGACAAGAAAAGGGTCAAGAAAACATGGTTGAAAAGCACGAAGATGTTGATGACTTGTGTGATATGCTTTCTGAATGCAACCTGGTGGGAAATCCTAAGAAGTGGTGGATTGATTCTTGGAGCCACTCGCCATGTTTGTGTTGTTAGGGAAGCGTTTACTACATATGCTCCCGTTGGAACAGAAGAGACGTTTTCTATAGGAAATGTTGCAATGGCCAAAATTGAAGGATGTGGGAAGATATTTATGAAAATGACTTCTGGCAAGGTGGTGATTCTGAACAACGTCCTCCATGTTCCCGAGATTAAAAAGAACTTAGTCTCTGATAAACTTCTTGTTAAGAATGGTTTTAAGTGTATTTTTGTATTTGATAAGGTTGTAATAAGTAAGAATGAGATGTTTGTAGGAAAAGCTTACCTCACTGAGGGCCTTTTCAAGCTGAATATAATGGTTGTTGAGAATCATAATAAAATTTCAGCTTCTTCTTAGTTACTTGAGTCAAATGATTTATGGAATATACGTTTGGGTCATGTCAATTATAAAACTTTGCGGAAAATGATTAACTTGGAAGTATTGTCTAAGTTTGAATGCGACAAATCAGAATGTCAAATATGTGTGAAACCTAAGTATGTTAAACATCCTTATAAGTCAGTTGAAAGGAATTCAAATCCTTTAGACTTAATTCACACAGATATTTACGATATGAAGTTAATACCATCTCGCGGCGGAAAGAAGTATTTCATAATTTTTATTGACGACAATATTCGATATTTTTTGTTTACTTACTCAATAGTAAAGATGAAGCAATAGATGCATTCAAGCAATACAAAAAAGAAGTTGAAACACAACTTAACAAGAAAATCAGAATGATAAGAAGTGATAGGGGTGGTGAATATGAATCTCTTTTTGAAGAAATATGTTTAGAATATGGAATTATTCATCAAACAACGGCCCCTTACATACCCCAAATCCAATAGGATTGCAGAAAGAAAGAATCGTTCATTAAAGAAGATGATTACGCATTGTTGATAAGTTCTGGTTTGCCACAGAAGTTATGGGGGAAGCCGTTCTTACAGCTAACCGGATACTAAATCGAGTACCCCATAGCAAAATATAATCCATTCATATGAAAAATTAAAAGGAAGAAAGCCCAACTTGAATTATTTTAAAATGTGGAGGTATTTGGCAAAAGTGTAAGTTCCTAAACCCAAAAGGATAAAAATAGGACCGAAAATAGTTGATTGTGTTTTCATAGGATAAGCGACAAATAGTAAAGCATATCGATTTCTGGTTCATAAATCAGAAAATTCCGACATTCATAATTATACAGTTATAGGATCAGATAATATTGAGTTCTTTGAAAATATATATCCTTATAAAAAGGAATGTGAGTCAATTGTGAAGGATCTAAACGACCTCAGGAAGAAACAAATGAAAGTACATTTAATCAGGAGGATCCAAGACGTAGTAAACGTCAAAGAACGTCTACTTCATTTGGACCAGATTTTGTGACTTTCTTATTGGAGAATGAGCCTCAAACATTTAAATAAGCTATGTCTTCTTTGGAATCATTGTTTTGGAAAGAGACAGTCAATAGTGAAAATGAATCCATATTGAACAACC
Source organism: Nicotiana paniculata (assembly GCA_005239505.1). NCBI lineage: Eukaryota > Viridiplantae > Streptophyta > Magnoliopsida > Solanales > Solanaceae > Nicotiana > Nicotiana paniculata. The sequence goes on along the minus strand of MDKI01132905.1, from coordinate 22,108 downwards.
ATACATGAGAATTGGTTGATCTTCCTCCTGAAAATAAACCGTTGGGTTCTAAATGGATTTTTAAGAGGAAAATGAAAGATGATGGAACTATTGATAAATATAAGGCAAGACTTGTGATCAAAGGGTATAGACAACGAGAAGGTCTTGACTATTTTGATACATACTCTCTAGTTACAAGAATTACGTCCATATGAACGTTAGTAGCATTAGCTGCAGTTTATGGTCTTGAAATTCATCAAATAGACGTTAAGACGGCCTTCTAATGGAGATTTGGAGGAAGAAATCTGCATGGAACAATCTGAAGGGTTTGTGGTTCCAGGTAAATAAAAGAAGGTATGTTAGACTTGTTAAGTCCCTTTACGGACTAAAACAAACACCCAAACAATGACATGCGAAATTTGATCAAACAATGTTGTCAAATGGTTTTAAGATAAATAAATGTGATAAATATGTGTACATTAAAAATGCTCCAAATCACATAGTCATTGTTTGCTTATATGTGGATGATATGCTGATAATGAGTAATGACATTGCCAACATAAATGCGACTAAGCTTATGCTAACTGGCAAGTTTGATATGAAAGACTTGGGAGTTGCTGATTTAATTATGGGAATTAAGATCCATAAGACTCCTTAAGGTCTGGCATTGTCACAATATCATTATATTATGATAGTACTTGAAAAATTCAAGCACTTAGGGTTTAAAGTTGCAAAGACTCAAATTGACGTGAATCTTGCATTAGTAAAGAACAAAAGCCAAAGTATATCACAATTGAATTATGCTCGTGTGTTGGGATGTTTCATGTATATCATGAATTGTACATGACCATATATAGCTTGTGCTATAAGTAAATTGAGTTGATACACGAGCAATCCAGGTCAATCTCATTGGATGGCAATGAAACGAGTTTTGGGATATTTAAAACATACTCAGGACTTTGCTTTACACTATAGTAAATATCCTGCGGTGATTGAGGGATACTGTGATGCAAATTGGATCACGGTTCAACTGATTCTATGTCCACAAATGGGTATGTATTCACTACTGGTGGAGGAGCAGTATCTCGGAAGTCGTCCAAACAAACTTGTATTGCCATCTCTACAATGGAGGATGATTTCATATCCTTAGATAAAGCCGGTGAAGAAGCTGAATGGCTCCGGAATTTCTTGGAAAACATTCCATTTTGGCCCAAACCGTTGGCACCAATATGCATATATTGCGATAGTCAAGCGGCAATTGGAAGGGGTGAGAGCGTTATATATAACGGTAAATCTCGTCATGTACGATGAAGACATAAAACCGTTAGGCAATTACTCTCTAGAGGAATTATTACGATTGGCTATGTAAAGTCAAGCGATAATGTGTCGGATCCACTTACAAAAGACCGAACTAGAGAGGTAGATGAGAAATCATCGAGGGGAATTGGACTATGGCCGAGAACAAGTCATTATGGCGGTAACTCTACCTAGAAGACTGAAGATCCCAAGATTTAGGTTCAAGGTGATCAAACAAAGTCATTAATGATGGTTCAACATTGTCAACTAAAATTTTGATCCATTCTCGTGACGAGACAATGTTCAGTACCAAGGATAAAGCATTAAGGCTTTTTAATTATTTCTAAATTTGATATGAGTTATATCAAATAGTGTATCTACGGGATGACACGTTTAGGAATCACCTATGTAAGTGTGAAGTGTTAGCCGCTTCAAGGAGAATTTTGTAAGGCCAGTTCTTCACGCACTTATGAAACCATGAGGTGTTCATGGCTGAAACGAACACAACAATGAGAACCAAATATGGTTAAGGGTTGGTTATGTGATTTATGGTTGTCTAGGTATACACCAAAGTTCGATGGTTCAAAGATATCAAATCTACTGATTGACCGAGTATATCCGACATAAGCTCACTACGAAAAGTTCAAAGGGAAACCTACTTATCCAGATGCAATTAATCCTTGCTTGTGAATCACACAGTTTTTCATGCATATTTCCGTGATATAGACATTCCCCATTCATGTGGGGGATTATTGGGGTTTTAAGCTTAAAGGTTAGCTTAAAAGAGGGTGAATGGGAAATGGAGGGAAAATGAAATATTTGAGTTCTTTGAGTTTGCCTCCTTGACAAAGGAACATTATCCCATATTGGAAGAGAAAAAAGTTTTTGATGGGTATATATACAATTCCTCTTTTTCTACCTCTTAAAGAGTTAAGAAGAAGGCAAGTCTCGCGTCGTCATCGTCATCGCTCGCTCGGCTCAGCTTTGGCTTCGGCTTCGGATTTGGATTTGGATTTGGTCAAATGATTGATTGATTAATTTTTTGGACCAAATTTATTTGTTAATAGTAAATATTCACATAATATTATTAAATATCCGTTTTTTGTAAATGGAAAATTTTTCGTCTTCCGTTTTTGTAACAGAAAATTAAGTTTCCTCCGCGCGTTTTGACTTCCCGGTTTATTATTGCATAAATAACCATTTATGTTATGGCCATTTTACGTAAAAAGCCCTTCTGGAGAGTTGCACCTCTTCAATTTGAGCTCAACATTGGCTATAAATAGCAGTCTATTCTCTTAGATTTTTCATATGAATTTCTGAGTTCTCCTCCTTTCTTCTGCATTGTTTTAACTACAAAGAAAGCAATAGCAACTGTGATTTGCTACCGAATTTTGTGTTCTTTGAAACACCGGGTTTGAAGTATCGCTACACCAGTGTGTAATTCGTTCTATCCTGGGAGGAAATAATCCATAACCTTGGGTACTAGGAGGGGATTAAATTCCTTAAGGAAACACTGTGAATTCAGTGGGCTCGGATTAAATTCTGTTTCTTTTGCATTTCTGTTTATATGTTATTTTACCTTCTCCAAAATTATTTTACAAATACAGTTTACTAACATGTACTTGCTCCTTTATGATTTTACGCTTACTTTATTAAATTTTTCAGTTCTCATTTACTTAACAAAAACAAATCAACTACGTTAAAATTATTAAAAAGAATGAATACATGGCTAGTTCACGCGTTGGTTTGCCTAGCAACAATGTTGGGCGCCATAAAGACCTATAGGAGAAATTGGGTAGTGACATGTATTCCCTGTGGTACAAGAAGAATGAAGTTCAATGAAATAAAATCGGATGAGTAATTTAAGTCACTTAAAGAATTACATAGAGAAGTAATCAAGATTATGTACTTGAAATTGGAGCAGCATTAAAGGAGAAAATATTAGAGAAAGCTAACAAACCTATAAGTAGATGAAGGACATTGTTCCCGGCCATTTTTTGTATATATGACACTAAAAACTCCTCTGCAAATTCATCCTAATCCACTTCCCTATTTATACTAAACATCTGTAGTTGAAGTACTCTATTCTTTTAGAAGCAAAAGAGAAATTAGTTATTCATGTCCTAAAATTGAACTATATAAATATAAAGCTATTGGTTAAATACTTTTGTTATCGAGAAATACTACCCTAGTAGTTCCTGTCCTCCCTTAGAAGAAAATATATATCCTCTGCTTTGTTAGGATCGAAAAAATTAGGTGTCATACGGAAGCTAGCAAAGCAAACCTTGAACGACGATAAATCCAATAATAAAAGAAAAGTCTACCAAACGAGATACAAATATTTAACATGGTTCGGTCAATTGACCTACGTCCACAGCGGAGATGAGCAATCCACTATAATAAAAGAGAGTACAAAATATGGAGAGAACAACCTCACAAAGAGGCAAACACAAGTGACACACTAACACTTATCCTGTAAAGTTCTTCCCTAAACACGACTCTCAAACACCATATGGCTACATTGTGGATGCTACTGAATGAGAAGGAAGGATCCTTAATTTATAGAGGTCCAAACCTTTTCCCACAAGAAAAAGGACTAGCCAAACATGGAGGAATTATAATTTCATTCTACAAAAAGGAAAACCCAATTATGGTAAATATGTTGTCCTTTCCTTCAAGAAATAGGAAAACCAAACGTGGTTAGAAAATCCGGACAACCTTTAACAATTCTCCCCCTTTGCCTGAATTTTCTGACAAAACAAATCTGATCCACCTTCTTCATATAGTCTTCAACATGTCGCATCTCCAAATCTTCACCACAAAGTTTGTCTCAACGAGAGTAGCACTTCAGTCAAATTTCTCAGACAAAAATCTTGATTATCATCAAATAGGTTGCGGCTAGAACTAAACCTGCCAAGATGAACCTGTCTTGAACGTCGCCCTGATACCACTTGTTAGAACCGAAAAAGGCAGCTGTCATGCGGAAGCTAGCAAAGCAAACCTTGAACGACGATAAATCCAACAACAAAAGAGAAATCTACCAAACAAGACACAAACATTTAACGTGGTTTGGTCAATTGACCTACGTCCACGGCGGAGATGAGCAATCCACTATAATAAAAGAGAGTACAAAATATGGAGAGAACAACCTCACGAAGAGGCAAACACAAGTGACACACTAACACTTTTCCCGTAAAGTTCTCCCCCTAAATACGACTCTCAAACACCATATGGCTACATTGTGGAGGCTACTGAATGAGAAGGAAGGATCCTTAATTTATAGAGGTCCAAACATTTTCCTACAAGAAAAAGGACTAGCCAAACATGGAGAAATTATAATTTCCTTCTACAAAAGAAAAACTCAATTATTATAAATATATTATCCTTTCCTTCAAGAAATACGAAAACTAAACATGATTAGAAAAATCCGAACAACCCTTAACATGCTTTTCCAAATATGACCAGATCGAATGTGATATTTTCCAGGTCCCACGCCAATAAGGATATCTATATATCGCAATAATCTGTCATTCGAAACTAAGTACCTTATAATCCATACAAAGATTTATGAGTTTATGTAGGATTTACTGTGCATCATCCACATGAACTGAGTATTTACGCCACGAGCTCACAAACTTCCTCTTGATTCTTGTGTGTGCCTCCAAAGTGTGAACGAATATGGAAACTTAACTTGTAACGGGCAAAGGCAGTAAACCGACCCGTTCCTCACCATCACTTTGTTGGACTTGTTTCTTAGCTTTTCCAGAGCTGTAACTTGAGAGCTACCCTCTATCATCGTCACACCCCTTTTCATCCCAAAAGATATATATTATGAATTAAGGATTAAAAGAGTTTTTTCAATTAAAGTGACAACTTGAGTAAGGATTATTTTATTTATAGAGTCACTACTTGGAATTGATTTTTGGGTGTTCTAAGTCACCTTTTATTTGAACCCCTAGTCAAAGGAAGGTTTGCCTCTAGTATTATTAGTCTGCGAAAATGAAGTCCGGATAAGGAATTCTGTTAACCGGGGAGAATGTGTAAGGCATTCCTTGAGTCCCGTAGTTCTAGCACGGTCGCTTTATTGACTACATTTGACTTATATTATTGTTGGATAAACTGTGTTTAATTGGTTCTCGTGCTTACCAATGTCCGCTTTCATTGCTTAATTATTAAAAGATGTTTTGAATAAAATAAGATGTTGTAACTACACTACGCAAGCAAATGCGTGATCGAGACGAAATTTATTAATTTTGTCATAACAGCGCTACGGAAGTGAATCCGTAGTCATGACAAGAATTATTAGTACGCTATGGCTTTTGGAGAAAGTTATTACATTTGAGAAAATTAATTTTGAAGTTTATTAAATATCAACTATCGCGCTACAGAAGCGAATCCGCGATTTTAGCAAAGGCTTAATTAAATTAAAGATTAACTAAAATTAACGGATAAGATATGAGATTATTGAATTGATTTATTAAATGTTAAACATCAAGTTGCGCATGTGATTCCGTGAAGTTGAAGCACGCCTACTATTTGCCTAGCGTTTAAATTAATTAAAAAATAACTATTTTTTTTAAAATTATTATTAAAAGAGGCATCCACTTTTATTGCATCTATTGGAAGAAACATGATTTTTAATCTTTTGGGCTAGTTTATGGTCAACTTAGTAAACCTGCTGGCTATTTATTCATTTTTAGGGATTTTTTTCGTTCTTATACAAAAACTTATTTACTAAAATTATTTTAATTTTGTATATTATCCGCCTTAAACAAAGATTACTTACAAATTATATACATTCCACCTTAAAAGACTCGCAATCCATGATTAATGCCTTAAATTATGAGATTTAATTACGCCATTTTCTTTTTTTTTTCTCCCTTCCCCTTAATTTCCCTATTCTCTGCTATTTTCTCGACCCAACATTCCTTTAATTGAGAGCTAAAATTCGTGGGCAATGAAGACACACTTCATATGAAGATAATTCAGAACTTTAAACACAATATCCTTTCTTGCCATGTACGCATATGAATGTTGCGTTATTTTCTTAGTTGGCATATCAACTATTCCTTATAATTGCAGAATTATTTTGCATTCCTTAGTTGCCAGCATGGTTTTCCTTAAGGAATATAAATTGTTTCTTTCATTGCAAAATCCTTGATGTTCTTAACTGACTTATATTTTTCCTTTTCACCCAGTTCATCCCATAAATTCGGAACAGATTTGTGTTATTCTCCATGTCCTTTTTCAAAGCTTCTATAACAGTGGTGAATATCGCAAACAAGACATATATATTAATGATCTCGAGATTAGTTGGAGTTGAAGCGTAAGTAGAACAGAGAAATGATAAATTTGTATGGTACAACAACATACAAATTAAAAAATAAGCTTCGTAAAAATTTAATACAAATTTGATACATCTACAACATCATATAAATTAAAACTAAATTTTATACAACTAATTATGCAATATACAACTTATCTACAACTTTCATACATAGTAAAAATAAATTTCATACAGCTAACTATCTAGTATACACTTATTTACAACTAATTTATAACTTATCTACAACTTTCATATATTATTTTTACCCAGTTAAATGCAACTACAATTTGTATACAAATTTTATACGATATTCGTTTGTATATTTTGTATGTAGTGTGTGTTTCTTCCTCTCTAAAATTTCAATCAAAACTTTCTTTCTTAATACAATTTTGATACTTGTCAACAATTTTATGTAAAAAGATAGGATTGATAACTTAAATACAAATTTTATACAACGATTCGTATATTATACAACTATTTGTCAACTTTTATACAACATTCAAATATATTTTATATATATATATATATATATGTATATATGTATATATGTATATATGTATATATGTATATAACTACAATGGAATACAATTTACATACAATTATACTACAACTTTACTACAATTTCGTAAGTAATTTGTATGTCATGTGTTCTTCTTTGTGATGACCCAAAAGGTCATCCCGTGTAATTTTAGTTAAATTTGTGTTCCGAGACCGTGAAAACTTTCTTATATCTCAACTCGATTTGCGTGCGCATTCCGGGCGTATAGTCGGGAAGCCGTTATGTGAAATATTGATAAAAATGATATTTTTGTGTTGAAATTTGAATAAAGTTGACTTTGGTCAATATTTTTGGTAAACGGACCCAGACCCACGATGTGACGGTCCCGGAGGATCCCTAGGAAAATATGAGACTTGGGCGTATGCACGGAATCGAATTCCGAGGTGCCATGTCCGAGAAATAAATTTTTGAAGAAAATTATTTTCTGAAAAATATAAAGATTTTTGAAAATGAGATTTGATGTGAAACCTGTGAAACCGGGCCATATTATGGTTCCGGAGCCCGAAACAGGTTCAATATGTCTTATATGTGTTATATGTGAAATTTGGTGAGAAACGGACTTAGTTTGACGTGATTCGGATCGGAAATGAAAAAATTAGAAGTTTTTGAAGTTTAAAGGAATTTTATTGATTTTGAGGCTTACTTCGATGTTTATGATGTTATTTTTGTGTTTTGATTACTTGAATAAATCTGTAGGATATTTATGAGGTCGTGTGTGTATTTGGTTTTGAGCCCCGAGGGCTTGGTTGAGTTTCGGGCAGGCATCGGAGTGCATAAAGCCTTAGAAAATCTGGTGTAATTGTTGTCATCTGGTGTCCAATGATTTACCCTATGCGAACACACTCAAAGGGGTGCGAACGCACAGGGTTATAGAGGTCAAGGGGTCAGGGTCAATTTGTTCTGTTCGAACGCACGAGAACTCATGCGAACGCACGAGAACTCATGCGAACGCACAGGGTAATCTGGGGAGGGGGTTGGGTAGTGCTGTGCGAACGCACTCAACCAGGTGTGAACGCATAGGGTTAGCAGGGGGCTAGGGCTGGGCAGCAAAACACATTGTGCGAACGCACTAGTCTGTATGCGATCGCAGGGGGTAGACTAAGGTAACCTGTGCGAACACAGACCTCCTGCTGCGATCGCACTGCTTTAAATTGCGCAGCTATTTTAAAAACCAAAAACAGAACGCTTACACGGGATTCCACCATTTTTTCATAAACCCCTTCTTCTCCAAAGCTCTTAAGTGATTTTTGAAGCATTTCCTCACCATAATCTCTTAGGTAAGTGATCTTTAACTTGTTTTCTTCCATTTTCATCAACATTTATCAGATTCAACGCCTAAAATCATGGCATTAAAGGTAGAAAATTGCGTTTTTGGGTAGAGTTAGGGCTTTTCGATTTTTTTTGGAATTTGACCTCGTTTTGGGGTCGGATTTTAAAACAAACTGTATATTCGGGCTCGTGGGGGAATGGGTGATAGGGTTTTGGTCCGAACCTCGTGTTCGACCAAGCGAGCCCGGGGTCGAATTTCAAAAATTTTGGAAGAATATTGGGAAATATATAATTAGGAATTGAAATTGAATTGTTGAGTAATTATTGATGTTATTGATTCGATTATGTCTAGATATGATTGTTTCAGAGTCGGATTCGAGAGGAAAAGCGGTGCTAGAGGCTTGATTTGCATTCTTGGAGCCGAGGTAAGTGTTTGGCCTAACCTTAGCTTGAGGGAATAAGTGTTGAGTCATATGTGCTACGTGTTATTATTATGTTCAATGTATAGGTGAGGTGACGAGTACCTATACCTTGTTGTCAAGCATGCCCCTGAGTCATATCTTATGGTATATGTGTTTTTCTTCGATATCCATTGTGTTATGAAGTATATTTCATTTCGGAGATTGTAAAATTGTTGGAAATACTTGGTTGTGAACACTATTGAATAGTTGTCCGGTTGAGGATTCTTCGGTTATGTTGTACATTCAGTGAGATTGGTTATAGTTGTGTCCCTTGCCGGGACAGTGATATTTCTGTTATTGTTCTCTTGCCGGGATGTTGTAAAATTATGGTTTGTATTGTGGTCCTTCCTTGCCAAATTGTTGTTATGGTTATTGTTGGGTGAGGAAGAGTGTAAAGCACGAAGGGTGATGCCGTTTATTTATTTATTGCATTGTGAGGATGAGAGTGTAAAGCACAAAGGGTGATGTCGTGCCATGATTTTATATTCCTAAAAGCACGAAGGCTGATGTTGTGCCATGATATGAGAGATAATTCACGAAAGATAATGTCGTGCAATGATGTTGTGAGGTAAAAGCACGAAGGGTGATGCCGTGCACTTGTTTTTGTGAGAACGAGAGTAAAGCACGAAGGGTGATGTCGTGCATTTGTTTTGGTGAGAACGAGAGAAAAGCACGAAAGGTGATGTCGTGCCCTTGTTTGTTCTCTGTTGTTATTTTGATATTAGACGGTCGTCATGTTCTGTTACTGAATTATTGTTTTCCCCTTTGTACCCCAGCATGTTTTCCCCGTATTTGTACTTAACTGTTTTACTTCCTACCGTTAGTCTTGTTATATTATTGAATTACACAGGTGTTTATTATTTGTCGTGTCCTAGCCTCGTCACTACTTCGCCGAGGTTAGGCTCAGCACTTACTCAGTACATGGGGTCAGTTGTACTTATGCTACACCTGCACTTCTTTATGTTGTTCAGATTACGGTACCAGACCTGGTGGACAGTGATCGAGGGAGTATCCTTCAGTCCACAGGCAACACTGAGGTAGTCCTGTAGGCATCCGTAGGCCTTGACGTCATCTCCTATCTCATTATTTTTTTTCTTTCTATCTTCTCTTGTATTTCTGAGACAATTGTACTGTTTATTCAGACTTTACTTTTAGTATTCTTAGACAGTCCGTGTATTTGTGGTGCCAGTTCTGGGGTGTTACTAAGGATTTTGTAGTATCAGATACTTGAAGATGTTATATTTCAAGCTTCCGCATGTTATTTATACTTGTTATCACCTATCTCTTGTTCTTTAAATGCCTAACAATAAGGAAATAAAAATGTTAACCAGAACGTTGGCTTGTCTAGCGGGTTCAACGTTAGACGTCATCACGGTCCCGACAGTGGGATTTTGGGTCGTGACAGTTGGTATCAGAGAACTAGGTTGCCTAGGTCTCACAAATCACGGACAAACTTGTAGAGTCTGAGGGATAGGTACTGAGACATCTGTACTTATCCCTCAGAGGCTGCAAAGTTAGGAATAACTTCATATTTCTTCTTCTTTGTCGTGCGGTTTGAATTCTAAATGCTAACTGATTTTCTATTTTATTCTCTCGCAGATGGCAAGAACGCGTGCTTCCTCATCTACCGATCAGCAGCCCGATCCTCCTGTTGCAGCTCCTACGAGGGGCTGAGGACGAGGACGAGGCCGTGCTAGAGGCCGAGGCAGAGCCAGGGCTCAGCCCAGAGCAGTCGCACCAGTAGAGGACCCACAGGTAGACTTTGCCGGTGAGATTACTGCTCAGGAAGTTCCAGTCGGACCAACTCAGGTTCCATAAGGGTTCATTGCCGCCCCGATTCTTCAGAACGCTCTGGTCCGTTTAGTGGGCCTTATGGAGAGCGTGGCTCAGGACGGTCTTCTTCCTACTGCACCAGCCGTCTCTCAGGCTGGGGGAGGGACCCAGACTCCTGCTACCCGCATACCAGAGCAGCTAGCTCCTCAGTTCCAGACTCCAGCACCTCAGGCAGCGGAAGCTGCTCAGCCGGGTTTTGTGGCACAGACAGTTGAGGGGGCAGCTATGTCTGCCGACGCTTTGTGGAGATTGGATCGATTCACCAAGCTATTTTCTAATACATTTACTGGTGCACCATAGAGGAACCCCAGGATTTCTTGGACAGTTGCTACGAGGTTCTTCGGAACATGGGCATCGTGGAGTCCAATGAGGTTGATTTTGCTACATTCCGTCTTTCTGGTACCACCAAGACTTGGTGGAGGGACTACTGTTTGACCATACCAGATGGGTCTTCGCCTTTGACTTGGGCTCAGCTCTCCGAGTTATTCTTGGAGAAGTTTCTACCAGTTACTCAGAGAGAGGGTCTTCGGACGCAGTTTGAGCACCTCCAGCAGGGATCTATGACTGTTACACAGTATGAGACCAGGTTCATTACTTTGGCCCGACATGCTATCATGATACTCCCCACTGATCGTGAGAGGGTGAGGAGGTTTATTGAGGGTCTAGCTCAGCCTATTAGACTCTAGATAGCCAGATAGACAGGTACTGATATTTCATTCCAGGAGGCGGCTAATGTGGCCAGGCATATTGAGATGGTCTTATTACAAGGCAGTGGTCAGGAGTCTGACAAGAGACCTCGCCATTCCGGTCGATTCAGTGGTGCCTCATCTGGAGGCAGAGATTCCTTTGGCAGAGGTTATCCTCCTAGGCCATTCCAGTCGGCACTTCAGGTATCCCGTAGTGCACTATCAGCTCCTATCAGTGCACCGCTGCTTCAGAGCTTCCAGGGTGGTTTCTGGTCGACAGAGACAGTTTCAGGGTCAGCAGCCTCAGCAGTAGAGGGCTTGTTACTCTTGTGGTGATCCAGGGCACATTGCTAGGTATTGCCCCCGAGCTTCAAGTGGTTCTCAACATCCGGGTCCCCGTGCTATGATCCCCGCACCAAGTTCACCCCCATCCCCTCAGCCAGCTAGGGGTGGAGGTTGAGGTGCTAGAGGTGGAGTTCAGACTCATAGAGGTGGAGGATAGGCCACGAGAGGTAGAGGTCAGCCCGCAGTAGGTCGACCCAGAGATGTTCAGGTTAGAGGGGCTCCGCCCCGGTGCTATGCTATTCCTGCCAGGCCTGAGGCTAAGGCCTTTGATGCAGCTATTACAGGTATGGTTTCAATTTGCATCAGAGATTCTTCGGTTTTATTTGATCCGGGTTCTACATTCTCCTATGTGTCTTCATATTTTGCCCCTTATCTGAGCATGCCCCGTGATTCCCTGAGTACTTCTGTTTATGTGTCTACCCTGGTGGGTGATTCTATTGTGGTAGATCGAGTCTAACGTTCATTCTTAGTGGTTATTGGTGATCCGGAGACTCACGTAGATCTTTTTCTTCTTGATATGGTTGACTTCAATGTTATTTTGGGGATGGATTGGTTATCTCCCTACCATGCTATTCTGGAATGTCATGCCAAGACAGTGACCTTGGCCTTGCCAGGAGTACCTCGTTTGGAGTGGAGAAGGACTCCTAGTCATTCTTTTGGTAGAGTTATTTCATATATGAAGGCTCGGGCATATGGTCGAGAAGGTTGCTTGGCCTATTTGGCCTATGTTCGTGATACTAGTGTTGGGGTTCCTTCTATGGAGTCTGTGCCCGTGGTTCGTGAGTTTCCAGAGGTATTCCCTACTGACCTGCTGGGTATGCCACCCGACAGGGATATTGACTTTTGCATTGAGTTGGCTCCGGGTACTCAGCCCATTTCTATTCCGCCGTATCGTATGGCCCCGCCAGAGTTGAAGGAGTTGATGGATCAGTTGCAGGATTTGTTGGATAAAGGCTTTATTAGGCCTAGTTTTTCTCCGTGGGGTGCCCCAATGTTCTTCGTTAAGAAGAAAGATGGCTCAATGAGGATGTGTATTGACTACCGGCAGTTGAACAAGGTTACTATTAAGAATAAGTATCCTTTGCCGAGGATTGATGATTTGTTTGACCAGCTTCAGGGTGCTACAGTGTTTTCCAAGATTGACTTGAGATCTGGTTACCATCAGTTGAGGATTAGGGCGTCTGATGTCCCTAAGACCGCTTTTCGCACTCGGTATGGACATTATGAGTTCTTGATGATGTCTTTTAGGTTGACAAATGCCCCCGTTGCTTTCATGGAGTTGATGAACCGAGTGTTCAGGCCCTTTTTGGACTCGTTTGTGATTGTTTTTATTGACGATATTTTGATTTACTCGCGTAGCCGAGAGGAGCATGAGCAGCACCTTCGAGTCGTCCTCCAGACTCTGAGGGATAGACAGTTGTATGCCAAATTTTCTAAGTGTGAGTTCTGGTTGAGTTCAGTGGCATTTCTGGGCCATGTTGTGTCGGTGGAGGGTATTCAGGTGGATCCCAAGAAGATTTCAGCAGTCAAAGATTGGCCTAGACCCACCTCAGCTACATAGATTCGGAGTTTCTTGGGCTTAGCAGGTTATTATCGCTGGTTTGTGGAGGGCTTTTCATCCATTCCAGCCCCGATGACCAGATTGACTCAAAAGGGTGCCCAATTCAGGTGGTCCGATGAGTGTGAGGCGAACTTTCAGAAGCTCAAGACAACCTTGACCATGGCACCGGTGTTAGTTTTACCCACAGGTTCAGGACCATATACCGTGTATTGTGATGCTTCAGGGGTGGGACTTGGTGCAGTGTCGATGCAGGGTGGCAAGGTTATATCCTATGCTTCTCGTCAATTGAAGGTTCATGAGAAGAACTAACCAGTTCATGATTTAGAGTTAGCAGCTATCGTTCATGCATTGAAGATTTGGAGGCACTATCTGTATGAGGTTCCATGTGAGGTGTTCACGGATCATAAGAGTTTGCAGTATCTGTTCAAGCAGAAAGAGTTGAACATGAGGCAGAGGAGATGGTTAGAGCTGTTGAAGGATTATGACATTACCATCTTATATCATCCGGGGAAGGCCAATGTGGTGACCGATGCCTTGAGCCGGAAGTCAGCCAGTATGGTAGTCTTGCTTATTTATCAGTTGGAGAGCGACCGCTTGCTTTAGATGTTCAGGCTTTGGCCAACCGGTTCATAAGATTGGAGGTTTCTGAGACTGGCAGTGTTTAGGCCCATATTGTGGCCTGTTGTTCATTGTATGATCATATCAGCGGCCAGGCAGTATGATGATCGTCATTTATGTGTTCTTAGAGATACGGTTTTCCACGGAGGTGCCAAGAATGTCACAAATGATGATGAGGGAGTTTTGAGGATGCAGGGTCGTATTTGTGTGCCTGATGTTGATGGTATAAATGAGTTGATCTTGCAGGAGGCCCATAGTTCCCGGTATTCCATTGATCCGGGCACCGCAAAGATGTACCAGGATTTGCAGCAGCATTATTGGTGGCGGAGGATGAAGAAGGATATTGTAGCATATGTAGCTAGGTGCTTGAACTTTCAGCATGTTAAGTACGAGCACTAGAGACCCGGTAGTTTGATGCAGCAGATTGAGCTTCCCGAGTGGAAGTGGGAGCGTATCACCATGGATTTTGTAGTTGGACTCCCACGGACGCAGAGGATGTTTGATGCGGTGTGGGTCATTGTGGATAGGCTGACCAAGTCAGCACACTTCATTCCTGTATCAGTTTCGTATTCTTCAGAGAAGTTGGCAAGAATCTACATCAGGGAGATTGTTCGCTTGCATGGTGTGCCCGTGTCTATTATTTCTGACCGAGGTACTCAGTTTACCTCCCATTTCTGGAGAGTATTTCAGCGTGAGTTGGGCACACGGGTTGAGATGAGTACAGTATTTCATCCTCAGACAGACGATCAGTCCGAGCGTACTATTCAGATTTTGGAGGATATGTTGCAAGCTTGTGTCATTGATTTTGGAGGTTCATTGGACCGGTTCTTGCCTTTAGCTGAGTTTACCTACAGCAACAGCTATCAGTCGAGCATTCAAATGGATCTGTATGAGGCGTTGTATGGTAGGCGGTGTCGGTCGCCAGTTGGGTGGTTCGAGCCGGGAGAGGCTAGATTGTTGGGTTCAGAGTTAGTCCAGGATGCCTTGGATAAAGTGAATATTATTCAGGATAGACTTCGTACAGCTCAGTCCAGGAAGAAGAGTTATGCGGATCGCAGAGTTCGTGATTTGGCATTTATGATTGGAGACCGGGTATTTCTTCGGGTGTTTCCCATGAAGGGCGTGATGAGGTTCGGAAAGTAGGGCAAGTTGAGCCCTAGGTTCATTGGTCCATTTGAGATTCTGGACAAGGTGGGAGAGGGGGCCTACAGACTTGCTTTTCCACCTAGTCTATCAGCCGTACACCCGGTGTTTCATGTATCTATGCTTCGGAGGTATATTGTTGATCCCTCTCATGTACTTAATTTCAGCGGTGTCTAGTTGGACAAGGATTTGACTTATGAGGAGGAGTAGATAGCCATATTAGCTAGTAGGTTCATCAGTTGAGATCGAAGAGTTTCCTTCGGTATGTGTTCAGTGGAGAGGTCAGCCTATTGAGGCAGCTACCTGGGAGTCCGAGTCCGATATGCGGAGCCGATATCCCCATTTTCCCCGATTTAGGTACCTTTCTACATCCGTTCGAGGACGGACGGTTGTTTTAAATGTGGAGATTGTGATGACCCAAAAGGTGATACCGTGTAATTTTAGCTTAATCTATGTTTCGAGGCCGTGAAAACCTCCTTATATCTCACCTCGATTTGCATGTGCAGCCCGGGCATCTAGCCGGTAAGCCGTTATGTGAAAATTGATAAAAATAATATTTTTGTGTTGAAATTTAAATAAAGTTGACTTTGGTCAATATTTTTGGTAAATGGATCCGGACCCGTGATTTGACGGTCCCGGAGGGTCCGTAGAAAAATATGGAACTTGGACGTATGCCCGGAATCGAATTCCGAGGTGCCAAGTCCGAGAAATGAATTTTTGAAGAAAATTATTTTCTAAAAAATATAAAGGTTTTTGAAAATTAGATTTGATATGAAACCTGTGAAATCGGGATGTATTATGGTTCCGGAGCCCGAAACAGGTTCAATATGTCTTATATGTGTTATCTGTGAAATTTGGTGAGAAACAGACTTAGTTTGATGTGATTCGGATCGAAAATGGAAAAATTAGAAGTTTTTGAAATTTAAAGGAATTTCATTGATTTTGAGGCTTAATTCGATGTTTATGATGTTATTTTGGTGTTTTTATTACTTTAATAAGTCTGTAGGATGTTTATGAGGTCGTGTGTGTATTTGGTTTTGAGCCCCGAGGGCTCGGGTGAGTTTCGGGTAGGCGTCGGAGTGCATAAAGCCTTAGAAAATCTGGTGTAATTGTTGTCATCTGGTGTCCAGGGATTTACCCTATGCGAACGCACTCAAAGGGGTGCTAACGCACAGGGTTATAGAGGTCAGAGGGGTCAGGCTCAATTTGTTCTGTGCGAACGCACGAGAACTCATGCGAACACACAGGGTAATTTGGGGAGGAGGTTGGGTAGTGTTGTGCGAACGCACCCAACCAGGTGCGAACGCATAGGGTTAGCAGGGGGCTGGGGTTGGGCAGCAAAACACACTGTGCGAACGCACTAGTGTGTATACGATCACGGGGGTTAGACTAGGGTAACCTGTGCGAACGCAGGACTCCTGCTGCGATCGCACTGCTTTAAATTGCCCAACTATTTTAAAAACCAAAAACAGAATACTTACACGGGATTCCACCATTTTTTCATAAACCCCTTCTTCTCCAAAGCTCTTAGGCGATTTTTGAAGCATTTCCTCCCCATAATCCCTTAGGTAGTGATCTTTAACTTGTTTTCTTCCATTATCATAAACATTTATCATATTCTAGGCCTAAAATCATGGAATTAAAGGTACAAAACTGGGTTTTTAGGTAGAGTTAGGGATTTTCGAATTATTGGGAATTTGACCTCGTTTTGGGGTTAGATTTTAAAACAAATTGCATATTCGGGCTCGTGGGGGAATGTGTGATCGGGTTTTGGTCCGAACCTCGTGCTTCGACCAAGCAGGCCCGGGGTCGAATTTCAAAAATTTTGGAAGAATGTTGGGAAATCTATAACTAGGCATTGAAATTGAATTATTGAGTAGTTATTGATGTTATTGAGTCGATTATGTCTATATACGATTATTTTGGAGTCAGATTCGAGAGGAAAAGCGGTGCTAGAGGCTTGATTTGCATTCTTGGAGCCGAGGTAAGTGTTTGTCCTAACCTTAGCTTGAGGGAATAGGTGTTGATTCATATGTGCTACGTGTTATTATTATGTTCAATGTATAGGTGAGGTGACGAGTACCTATACCTTGTTGTCAAGCATGCCCGTTAGTCATATCTCATGGTATATGTGTTTTTCTTCGATATCCACTGTGTTATGAAGTATATTTCATTTCGGAGATTGTAAAATTGTTGGAAATACTTGGTTGTGAACACTGTTGAATAGTTGTCCAGTTGAGGATTCTTCGGTTATGTTGTACTTTCAGTGAGATTGGTTATAGTTGTGTCCCTTGCCGGGACGATGATATTTCTGTTATTCTTCTCTTTCCGGGATGTTGTAAAATTATGGTTTGTATTGTGGTCCTTCCTTGCCAAATCGTTGTTATGGTTATTGTTGGGTGAGGAAGAGTGTAAAGCACGAAGGGTGATGCCGTGTATTTATTTATTGCATTGTGAGGATGAGAATGTAAAGAACGAAGGGTGATACCGTGCCATGATTTTTCATTTTTAAAAGCACGAAGGGTGATGCCGTGTATTTATTTATTGCATTGTGAGGATGAGAATGTAAAGAACGAAGGGTGATACCGTGCCATGATTTTTCATTTTTAAAAGCACGAAGGGTGATGCCGTGCCATGATATGAGAGATAATGCACGAAGGATAATGGCGTGCCATGATATTGTGAGGTAAAAGCATGAAGGGTGATGCCGTGCACTTGTTTTGGTGAGAACGAAAGTAAAGCACGAAGGGTGATGTCGTGCACTTGTTTGTTCTCTGTTGTTATTTTGATATTAGACGGTCGTCATGTTCTGTTACTCAATAATTGTATTCCCCTTTGTACTCCAGCATGTTTTCCCCGTATTTGTACTTAACTATTTTACTTCCTACCGTTATTCCTGTTATATTATTGAATTGCACAGGTGTTTATTATTTGTCGTGTCCTAGCCTCGGCACTACTTCGTCGAGGTTAGGCTCGGCACTTACTCAGTACATAGAGTCGGTTGTACTGATGCTACACCTGCACTTCTTTATGTTGTGTAGATTACGGTACCGGATCCGGTGGACAGTGATCGAGGGAGTATCCTTCAGTCCACAAGCGACACTAAGGTAGTCCCGCAGGCGTCCGCAGGCCTTAGCGTCACCTCCTATCTCATTCTTTTTTTTCTTTCTATCTTCTCTTGTATTTCTGAGACAGTTGTATTGTTTATTCAGACTTTGTTTTTAGTATTCTTAGACAGTCCGTGTATTTATGGTGCCAGTTCTGGGGTGTTACTAAGGATTTTGTAGTATCAGATACTTGAAGATGTTATATTTCATAGCTTCCGCATAGTTATTTATACTTGTTATCACCTATCGCTTGTTTTTTAAATCCTAATAATAAGAAAATAAACATGTTAACCAGAACGTTGGCTTGTCTAGCGGGTTCAACGTTAGACACCATCACGGTCCTCACGATGGGATTTCGGGTCGTGACATTCTTCCTCTTCTTATTCTTCTTCTTCTTCAAGTTTCAATCTGAAATTCAGCCAAAATCAAGTCTAATCTTAACCAAACACCCTCAAAATTGAGATATAAACTCCAAATAATATTCCCAGTTATTTGCAACAACACTCAATCCAAACAAATAATAATTTTTAAGAACTCAAATTCGATTTCAAAGCTTCAATGCTTTTTAATGGCTGTCAATGGTGGAGAATCAAATACTTTCAAAATTTATTAATTGGTAATATCAATTTGAACACCAATTGTGCAACATGAAATGAAATTGCTAAGTTAAAATGATTGAAATTTATTGATGAATTTCATTAAAACTATATACAACAAAAAAGCAGTAAAAATAGAGAACACCAAATGAAGAAAAATGGGGGGGGGGGACAGAGAAGAAGGAGAGAGAGAGAGAGAGAGAGAGAGAGAGTAAGTATAAAGGGATAAGGAAATAACTGATATGCCTTATTCAATTCCTAATGTAAAGGGATACTCATTTAAAACTTATTTACAATTGGTAAATAGAGTATGACCATGTAATTAAATTGAAACTTGAGTAAGGATGGTAATTAATTTTCAAATAATATATAGGAAGGTAAAAATTCCTTTTTTTTAAAGAAGATAGAATGGGTCAACTATCTTAATTGGCGTTGGGCCTGTAGAATTGAGCTTTTGGCCCAAATTCCTGGCCTGCTGAAACGTCCCGCCTTCCCCACGGCCCCCTTTTCTTTTAGGGAGATTGACACAGTTACCCACAAAAATAAAATTATTTACCCTTGTCTACTCATTTATTTTCCTATCCATCAAATTAATTATATCTCCTACCCATAGTAGTTTTTGTGGGGAAATTTCTCTTTTTTCTCTAATTCTTTTTTATTTCTATGTTTCTTTTCTTTATTTTTTCCTTTTTTTTCTTTCTTTTCTCCTTTTTTTTCTCGTTTTCTTCTTATTTTTTTCTTTTTTACTTTTTAATTTCATTTACCTTCTTTTTTTATATTCTTTTTCTCTTCATAATCCAATTTCATTTATTGTTTCACTATTTTTTATTATTCTTTTTTATACAATAAGAAAATATAACTGATATAGTAAATATTTTTTCACCTTTTTTTAATATAACTAGTATAATATACTTTTTGTTTTTTTTCTTTCTCATTTTTTAAATTTAATTATTAAACTGAAATAATATCAGTTGTCACTTGATCTAATTCACTGAATATCACACTGACTACTGTTGAGCATCATAATTACATAATCAGATTTTAAGAATCAACACGTGATTGTCATGCAAAATTTGATCCTCTTCCCTACAAATATCAGTACACACTCTACCATTAGCAGTAATACAACCAGTTATAGAGCAAGAAAATATAATCTACAGCAACCAAATCTTCATATATACTAGTTAGAATAAAAATGATAATAAAATATTAAAAAATACAATAAAAGTATAAGTAGAAAAAAATACTTCTAGTACCATGCAATACCAATATGGTATATATGTATACCAACAGAGCTACAACTATCTGCGACTATACTACTGTACCAAAACATTAAAGGACACAATAAAAGTATGAGAAAATTAGATGATCGTATTGCAAGCTAAATATTCGCAAAACAATTTGCTCATTCTGTATACTAACAGGGGTATATTGTTGTATGGGGTCGTTCTAACAATTTCCTATAACTATAAAAACTATTATATAATACACATAATTTATGTCCATCGGCACACAAGAAGCCCATCACTGCAAATAATGTTCATATAAATAATTTCATCACTTAAAATACAGCTAAAATAACCAAAAAAATGTTCAAACTACCATATGATACCAATATGATCATATAACCATACCAACATGGTATACAGTTTTGCTGGTTAATTCCCGACAACTATATGGCTATACTACTAGTACATAACGCACATGCATAAAGAGAAAAATAAAAAAATAGTGTACCACATATTAATATAATAAAGTATTTCAAGATATTCTACTATATTGCTATTACAACAACAAAAACAAACCCAGTTTGATCCAAACATGTGGGGTCTGGGGAGAGTAGTCTGTACGCAGACCTTACCCCTACCTAATGCAGGTAGAGAGACTGTTTTCAATAGACCCTCGGCTCAGGAAGGGCAAGACTAGTACTATATTACTATTATTAAAAGAAAATCAAATAATGTACCAATTAAATGCAGCTAATAAAACCAAAAAATTATTCAACTAGCATATGATACCAATATAGTATATAGCTATACTAATAGGGTATATAGTTGGAATGAATTGCATACCAAAATAGTATATTTTTATACTATTTGGGTATACAATACAAATTCGTCTTCTTCTCTGGTTCAACTAAATTTCAACCCAAATTTCTAAAAGATACTACAAAATCTCTACCAAATTGACTAAAACTTTAGCTACAACCTTCAATCAACTTTCGAAACAAACCCATGCAGGATCAGATCAAAACAATTAAAAACTCAAACAGACCAAGTTATGAGTTTCAAGCTTCAAGGTCCTTCAATGGTGGATTTAAATTTTTGTACAATATATCTCTAAAAACCAGCATCAAAGGTACAATCTACACATCAAAGAACAACAACTAACGAATTTCAATAGTAAAACACTATAAAAAAATCAGATCTGGCATTTTGAACTCATTCATATGGAGTTTCAATTTTTTTTTCCAGATTTAAAATTACATCCATTTCAAGATATTATAAAGAAAATGGAAGAACAATTTTGTAAGACCAAATTACAAGTAAGTCAAGAAGCAACAACCAAGAAAATAATTCAAGGATCTGGAGTTACTAAAATTAAGACCAAACCTTCTTTAATCTTGGGTTTTCACCCAAATTTCTCTGCTCCTATAGAGTCATCAACTAGCTACTAGGGGTAACTTGAAGTTGTGCCCTCATCCAAATTCTCAGTGATGAAAGAAGAGCTATTTTAATAGAATAAATGAATAATCGGGTAAATAATTTGGACCGTATGGGTAGGAGTAGTAAATAATTTAGGCATGAGCATTAAAGGATAAATAGTTTGAAATTAATGAGTATAAAGTGAGATTTTCTCTTTCTTTTATTTAGTTTTTATTTATTACTTGACTCCTAATTAGTTCACAGATTTATGCCTACTCATCATAATGACTAAAAGGTACAATAATAACATAAACACTTAATCATTAAAAAGGGGAAAATAAAAGGAACTGCATATGAAATGAACTTTCTTTTCAATATTATCACATTGTTGCATCTTATACTACTCTAGCATGGATTACGCATTTTAATTTTATAAACTAGCAACATAAGTGAATCAACTATTATAAGAAAAACAAATGAAAAGTAGCTAGAAAACATTTTTTTTTTTTGGTAATTATCGAATTTATTATCATGAAAACAGAAAACATATTTATTAAAGTAGTAGAGTAGTAAGAAAGGGATTTTTAAGAGCAATTTTCAGATTGGTTTCGAAAAGAAAGAACTCATAAACAAAATGAAACAAGAAAAAAGAAAACTGAAACTTACATAATATATATATATATA
>MDKI01063469.1:0-55177 GCA_005239505.1 Nicotiana paniculata | reverse complement strand
ATTTCCCATTCACCCATTTTAAGCATTAATATATCATTAATTACTTAAAATCCCAACAGAATTGGCATGGATAGAAAGAGTAGCAAAGGGAAGAAGTGGAGGAGCAGCTTTATGTAGAATGACTTTAGCTGCTGCAGTTTACTATATATGGCAAGAAAGAAACAGTGTCATCTTTAAACAGAAAAAAAGTACAACAACAAGCTTAGTTAGAATGATCATTCAGGAAATTCACATTAGAGCCACCATGTTTCCTAGGTTAGAAAGGACTATGAACAATGTAAACTGGTACCCGGATTCAATGGAACAGTGATAGAGGACTGGAAAGTAGGAAAGCAGAAATGGAGAAGGACCAAAACTGGGCTGCATGTCCAGTGAGGTTAGTTTTGTTTCTGTTGTTTGCATATACATACTTATACATGGTAAATAAATTCAATTAATTACCATATATATATATATATATAACATAAAATCACCAATCCGATAAAGATATCCCTGACAAGCAATAATGTGTATGAGTCCGAGGTTATTTTTTAAATATATTAAAAAATAAGGATAATATTTAAAGACCAATTCCTTGTGGTCATTCCTGTCAATTACCCGGAGGGGCTGAAAAGGTATCAGTTGGTTTGAACAATTTTGATTGGCCTTTCAAATCTTAAATACTTAATAGACTGTGGGTGAAGGGCAATTTTCACAAATAGGATCTTTCTATGTCATCATCTAAATTTTGACATCGTTAACCCTTTTTTTTTGCGGTAAATTGATTCGCACAGAATTAGTAGAAATTGATTGATAAAACTTGAATCGTCACAAAATCTGACGGGTCGCTGGAATATGGCTATCAATTCTTGACGATTTCCAAATTTGGCCACCAAATCCGAACGGATCATCATGACTGGATGTGTAGAAGTTCAACTGCATGTTTTTGCTTCAAAACTGATTCAAATTTGATACCTAACCTTCTAATACAAATTCTGATAATTTTCAATGATCAGATTCAATCAAAACCTTCAAAATCAATAGATATACTTTATCTTCGTCAACAAAAGATTTCAAGCTCTAGAAAATTTAACAATGATATTCTTCAATTTTTTCCAATAAAACCAATCCTAATAATTAGGGATAAACACTGTAAGCTCAAGGAAATTATGGACAATAAATTTGCGTCAAGAAAAATAATTGAGATCGAAAAATATTGCAATAAAGGTAGTATTTTATTTAAATAATTTGAGTGTTACAATCTCTATATTTCCTATGATTCTTCTTTCCAATAGTAAATAAATTCAAGGGCTTTTGAGCTTGATCTTGAATCTTTGTTTGTTTTCACGAACGATGATCTTTAATTCAACTAGCACGAACTTTGATTTGAACTCGTACTCCTTGACCTTGATTTGTTCTTCGTTCTTGAGCTTGAACTTGAATTCTTGAAGTTGAACTTGATTGCTTGAAGCTTGAAACTTGTAGGAGTTCTCTCTTGCTTCTTGTTATAACTTCTGATCCATTTTCTGGGTTATGAAGACCCATATTTATAGTTGTGGGAGGGAATAATTATGATAAGAACAAACTCTTTCCGAACAATCAAATTAAAGTGTGACATGACCGCATTTGATTGGTCAGAACATATCACTTGCACACGTGACATGTTTCATTGGCCTTTGATTAGGCTTGGAATGCCTTATCATTTGACACGCGGCACAAACCTATTGGCTCTTTTTTTTGACTTGGCATGCCACGTCATTTGACACGTGGCACCAAACTGCACCTATAGGAAGAAAATATTTTGAGCTTAATGAAGTGGGTCATCATTTGTAGCCCAACTAAATGGGCTAGCCCAATGAATTTGGACTTATTTATTAATTCTGTATATGGACTTATATAACTAATCCAATTATATTAGCCCAATAAATATATTTGAGCTAATATATCGTGAATTAATAATAGAATGCAAAGTATTTTATCTATTTATATTCGATAAAATTTAAATGCGTATAAATATTCCTACTTCAAGGCTTGTCGAGATATAGATTTATCGAGATTTTAAGACGAGACTTGAAGTATATAAGAAGTAATTATTACTTCATTTTGGTTGACTTCTCACTAATGCTCAGTTGATCTTTTCGCGTTACAACGTAAGATAAGAAGAATTAGAATTTAAACGTGAGCCTTCCCATGGAATTTCACGTGATCAACTTACTATAAAAATCTTGGCATTAGCTTTCGTTGATCGGTTGCTTAAAATTGATATATTACTGAATGAAAACCACCAAAGATAAGCCTCTTAATCCATGTAGGACACACCTTTGTATTCTACTTTGACTTTTAACAAATCCTACTAGAAGTCAAATTGCTTTCGCAACATTTACTTGGATAATAACTTGTCCAACGCTAAATGAGTTTTGAAAACTTTGCACTGCCTTTAAAACTTTGTCCCAAATTGATATTTAGCTCCACCTTTTGAAATTTATAAATACCGTACACCCTTCACTCCATTAGTACCAGTTTCAGTACTAATTTCAGCGCTTGTAAATTATTTTGAGTCTACTTTTAACGACTTAGAGACATTGATGTGAAGGTAATTTGTTCTTCTTTTTTTGTGCTTTCTTTTTTTACTCTATTGTCTCCTCTTTTCTTTTTATAAGTAACTTCGTCAAACTAAAAGGTATTTTAAAGTTCAAACGAAGACCTTTAAAAGTTTGCGATGACGACCTTTAAATTTGCAGCGAAGATCCATAAAATTCGCGATGAAAACCTTTAAAATTTGTGGAGAAGACCCATAAAAATTCGCGCAAAGATCCTTAAAAGCTCACGATCATGATCTTTAAAAATTCGCATTGAAGATCTTTAAAAGTTCGCGGTGAAGACTTTTAAAAGCGCGCTATGAAGACTTTTACAATTTGTGGTGAAGACCCTTAAACGTTCGCACAAAGATCCTTAAAAGCTCGCGGTCATTATCTTTAGAAATTCACAGTGAAGACCTTTAAAAATTCACAATGAAGACTTTTAAAAACACGCGATGAAGACTTTTAAAAATTCGTGACGAAGACCCTTAAAAGTTCGTGGTAGAAATCTTTAAAATTCGGCAGTGAGGACCCCTTAAAGTTCACCATGAGCACCTTTAAAAGTTTGAAACGAATACATTTAAATGTTCGCAACGAAAATCTTTTTATAAAAAGGATCTGACACGTTAATAGTTTAAGATTTACGCAACTTCACCAAAAACTTTGTATCTTGAAGTAGAAATGTCGAAATCATGAACCGCTTGATTTTTTGGAAACTATACTTCAAGATCTAAAAGATGTACAAACTGTAGGATTTAATACCTTAAAGATAGTTTCAGATAATATTTTGAAGCCAACATAAAATTCCGACACGCTGTCGATTTCAAACTTGCCGACTTCACCAAAGTTTTTTAGCTTGATGTAGGAACGTTGAGATCACGAACCATTTGATTTCTTGAAAATAAGACTTCAAAATATAGAACATGTCTAAAATGTAGGGTTTAATATCTTAAAGATAGTTTTGGATAGTCTTAAGGATAATATCTTAAGGATAGTTTCGAAACGTTGTGCCAAGCAATCTTCCTTCTGATACTTGTGTTCCCCTTTTGACGCCTCTCTTATCTTCCTTTATTTAGGGCAGAGAGCAGATATGAAGACCAACAAACTTAAAGTTTATGCGAACATGAAGACATACCGAATCTCAGACTTTAATGCAAATACTTCATAGCCACCTAAAAGGCTATAATCATTTCATTGAATATGCCAATTTACCATAGAGGCATGACCAATTTAAATCAAATGGGATCTAAGTTTAACAGAAGAATGGTATCTCAACCCGATTTTCAAGTGGTGGTTGAATGGATTACATTCCTTCATACTTCATTCGAATAACGGGAGAAATATATCTTTTGAACTCATGTGACCGAACTTAGAATGAAACTCTAAGCTGCCTACGTACCTCGGGGAAGAGGATCAAGTCATACCGTAGTCCAAAGTAGGTGATTTTTTTTTTGGGTCCTACACAGTTTATACTCTTGCGGGCCAGGAGTAATATGCAGTTTATGCTCTCAGGTTAAGGAGCGCAGTGACTTGCAATTTAACCTCGTGTTTTGATGAGCTTTGAAACTTGAAGATTTTTCTCAAATTTGACGAGCTTCATGGAATGCAGTTTTAGGCTCGTGCGTCCATGAGCTTTGTAATTTGAAGATTTCGCGTATAATTTGAAATGCTTCAAAAATTGTAGATTTGAATCAACTTTATAGTACTTTGCACCTAAAAGTTTAGCTTGAATTTGAAGAGCTTCGTGACTTGAAGATTTAGCTCAAAGTTGAAGAACTTTGCAACTTGAAGTTTGGCTCAAATTTGAAGAGCTTTGTGACTTGAAAATTTCGCTCGACTTTGAAGAGCTTCTACTTGAGTCTTTGCTCGAATTTGAATATCTTTGCGACTTGAACATTTTGCTCGAATTTGAAGAGATTTACAACTTGAAGACTTCGCTCGAATTTGAAGATCTTTACATCTTAAAGATTTAATTCAAATTTGGAGGGTTTTGTGACATATAATATATGCTTATGTGCCAAGAAGCATTATAACCTGTAATTTAGGCTCGTGCATTGAGGAGCATTATAACTTGCAGTTTAGGCTCGTGTGTTGAGGAGTATTATAACTTGCAGTTTAGGCTCATATGTTAAGGAAAATTATAACTTGCAGCTTAGGCTCGTGCGTTAAGGAGTATTGTAACTTTCCGTTTAGGCTCATGCGCTAAAGAGCATTATAACTTGTAGTTTAGGCTCATGCATTAAGGAGGGTTACGAGTTATAGTTTAGGCTCATGAGTCAAGGAGCATTGCAACATGCATGGACTCTTCAGTTTCATCTTCGGATGAATTCTTGCCCTCATTCTCAGCATCGTCTGTTTCTATTTCATCAAGAGGCTCAAAGCCAGGAAACCTTTGATCTCCACTTGTAGCCATACTCAAGTCCTTACCATGTGCACGAGTTGCTAGTTTTTTATGTTTCGGACTTTATACCTTGTAAGATATAGCGCAGACTCCAATGCATGCCTTGAATGCACATTTTGATGCCAGAAGTTTCGCTAAGGCGATCTTTGCAGTTGAGGCTTAAGCACCTCCAGTGGTTGATGAAGTCAATAACCAGTTCATCCTTACCTTGATGAGTGTTTGTAAGTTCGATCATGCTTACGATGCGTCTTGTGCTATAAAAACGATTGAGAAACTCTTGCTCCAACTATTCCCAACTATCGAT
Organism: Nicotiana paniculata; assembly: GCA_005239505.1. Classification (NCBI taxonomy): domain Eukaryota; kingdom Viridiplantae; phylum Streptophyta; class Magnoliopsida; order Solanales; family Solanaceae; genus Nicotiana; species Nicotiana paniculata. Next base: position 49,914 of record MDKI01063469.1, on the reverse strand, counting down.
AGAACCAAGTTTGAGATTTGTATACCAATTGAATGTATTACCTTTGATAAAACGAACAAATTGTTTGACAAGATGATCACCATAAGTCCCAACGTTGTTGCAAGTCTCGGCGAAATGCGCCACATGTTGCTTGGGATTTCCTTTTGCATCAAATTGCTGAAGCTTTGGAGGTTGATATCCAGTAGGCATCTTCAAGTTATCAATCCGTTGTATGTATGACTTTGCATATGCAAGGGGAGTTTTAATCGGAGGATCAGTTTATCTTCAATTGTCCCCATGATGAAGTTCTTCAATTGATCAACATGAATTAAGCCTTCTGAAGAAACTTGGATCTCTTTAACTACGATCATTTGCCTCGCAGAGGATTCTCCCTCTTATTTATCTTCGGAAAGCTCCACATGTGCTTGAATTGATTTTGCTTCTGCTAATCTCTCGATTTCACTTGCTAACTTTTCGAGGCAAGTATCTCGATCCTCTATATACTTGGTCAACTTCTTAAGTGCTTTGGTCAAATTTGTAAGTTGTCCGTCCATGGTCGAATTATTAGATCTTGTTCTTAAACTTTGAAAAGAAGAGATGAGAGGCAGAGATTGTCTCACTGGGCGTGCCAGAATTTGTAAACAATAAATTTGCCTCAAGAAAAATAATCGAGTCGAAAATATTACAACAATCGTAGTATTTTATTTTAAATAATTTGAGTGTTACAATCTGTATGATTCCTCTGATTCTTCTTTTCAATAGTAAATAAATTCAAGGGACTTTGAGCTTGATCTTGAATCTATGTTTGTTGCCACGAACGATGATCTTTAATTCAACTAGCATGAACATTGATCTGAACTCGTACTCCTTGAACTTTGATTTGTCTTCATTCTTGAGCTCGAACTTGAATTCTTGAACTTGAACTTGAACTTGATTGCTTGAAGCTTGAATCTTGTAGGGAAATTTGTGGCGTTTGATCCGCGAGCTCTCTCTTGCTTCTTGTTATAATTTCTGATCCTCTTTCTGGGTTATAAAGACCCTTGTTTATAGTTGTGAGGCTGTATTTGATTGGCCAGAACATGTCACTTGCACACGTGGCGTGGTTTCATTGGCCTTTTGATTTGGCTTGGCATGCCTTGTCATTTTGACACGTGGCACGAACATATTGGCTCTTTTGTTTGACTTGGTGTGTTATGTCATTTGACACATGGCATCAAACTGGGCCTATAGGAAAAAGATATTTTGGGCTTAATGAGGCGAGTCATTATTTGTAGCCCAACTAAATGGGTTAGCCCAATGAATTTTAATTTCGCATCATAGACATATATAACTGATCCAACTATATTAGCCCAATAAATTTATTTGAGCTAATATATCGTGATTTAAAAATAGAATGCAAAGTATTTTATCGACTTATATTCAATAAAATTTAAATGCTTACAGAAATATTACATACTTAGTTCCAATCACAAATAAGTAATGGATCTTTAATTTCCTACCGTACATTTCTCTCTTATTTTTTTAAAAATTTCAATTATGTATTTACTCATAATTTAATGAAAGAAGAAAATGGAGAATGACAAATAAGAAGAAGATGGAGGGGGTAAAAAAGGAAGAAGAAGGGAAAAGGAGCATATATTCTAGTAGGTATTTATATTTGTATAACTTTTTCTTAACAAAATCAAAAGTTGAACATCAATTCTTGAGAAGTCCACCCCGTAAAAATTCTCTGGTGAAAAGTCCCTACATTTAAATCCAAGGTCAAAATTAAAGGAATTTATATCTATATAATATCAAATTACATACTATTTTGCTAATTGGATTTTTGGTTTAACCAAAATTTGCTAATTATCAAACCTAATTGGATTTTATTTTTATTTTTCAATTTGCGTATATTTTCCATTAAAAGAGTCCTAATAGCGTGATTAGCCCTTCAATTCAGGATTAGTTGCACCACTTTTTCTTTCTCACTCCTCTCCTTCCTCTCTTCCTTTTCCTCTGCCTCTCTTCTTCACCCTCATGGAGAATTCTTTTTGCTTGCCGTCAGTCGCCACCATTAAAAGAGTCGCATCGTAGAAAGCTAGCACAATAAGCACTTAAACCCGGAGACCTGACCAAAATGAACAATTTGCATATTGTACCTTTTATTATTCATAAGGTATGTTTGAACTACATATAAACTTTATCTTTTTTACTTTTATTGAAAAATCAACCACGAAAAGAACGTATGACACAATATACAATTTATTTATAATTTTCATATAAAATGATACAAATTTAATATATATATAACACCTAAATAACACATATATAACTTAAATATAAATTTCATAGAACTAATCATACTATATATAATATACTAATAACTTTCATATAAATTTAATACACCTACAACAACATTAATTTCATATAATTTTAATCAAATTCTGATATATCTTCAAGCGTGTGGATAGTCAGTCAAACTAGGCAATCACTTTTGACTTCCCAAACAATATTATGTCGTCCCTACTCCCACTTGATCCCAATTTTAATTCCAATGGAGTCAAATACTTAAAATCCATCTACTGGAACTCTCCATCGGATTGCAAACAAGAAAAAGGGAGGCCCTGAAAAGTTGCAAGGATTTTCACGTTATTAGTGAAGTGATCATTAAAAGATATTTTCAGGAAGGTATTGGGGAGGGTTTAGGAATTACGTTGATTTCTTTTTCTTTTTCTTTTTTGCTATTAAAACTCAGTGAGTATTATCATTATATAAAATAAGAAAAAGAAGAGCTATCTTTTGAAAAAATATTTAATAGGGTTTGGATATGGCGAACGTGATGTTATGTTAACAAACAAAAAAGAGCAAAAGATTCCATAGTTGGATGTTCCCAAGGTTAGTCCTAGAAGTTTGGGCTTAGGTTCAGCAATTTTTGCTCTCAACGAGTAATACTATTTATTTTAACCTTTAGCTTTTTAAGGGCATATATAGTCAAGGTAAATATTGTAACCACCTAATATGAAATCATATGTACCATACTTTGCTGCTGTTAAATAATCCAACTTAATTACTACTATATCTTAAAAGTCATACTCCACATAATACCAGTTGTGTGTCGTCAGAGTTATGGTTGAAAAAATGAACCTCTATACACTCTACTGCCACATGATTTGGCCTTAAAATCTGAGTCCTCCAACTCCCCTTAATTTACCTCACTGTCCTCTCCTTATACTATACTCCCTCCGTTCCAATTTATGTGAACCTGTTTGACTGGACATGAAATTTAAGAAAAAATAAAATCTTTTGAAATTTATAGTCCTAAGCAAGTCAAAAAAGAATCCAAGGTATTTATGTGCTTATAAAAACTTTCATCAAGAATACATAAACATACACTAAATAAATTTGTTTTATTAACAATCTAGAAAATACTTACATAAACCACGTTATTAATTTAAAAGAGTTAAAAATTAAAGTAAGACTACATAACTCAATCATTGTTAAATGATGAAATTTTATACCTAAGTTATATATTTTTTATTTATTGGTTTGGTGTAAACACACAGAATATAGTTGAAAGTATTGTATCCTCCCGTGGCACTACCACTCAACCAAACATTTTACCATTTCATGTTCTTTCTTTCTGCAAACAAAATGCCTCGTTTTCTAACATCCCACCGTTGGAAAATGCTAATGGCAGTAAGGAGAAACGACATTCAGCAAATTTAACTACATAACTGAGTTCCAAGAGAAGTGCTCATTTGTTTTGTTTTGTATTTTTCTTCTTTCTCCTAACTTTCTTTTAAAAAAAAATGGTAAGCCTCAATGAGGCAAAGAGAGAGAGAGAGGGGGGCATTGAGCTCAGATACCAAAGCAAGACCAACTATGTCATCTATTGAGCTTTGAGGAAAACAATGCAACAACACATGGTGGCATCTGCTTGTAGCGTGGAAAAATCTTTCAATGCTCCTTTTACATATTCATTTCATTAACATTATAGTACTTATACTAATAATAATGTAGAGTAAACACAGAACCCCGAGGTGAAAAGATGGTGGAGTTGTTTGTGGCCATTTCAAAACTTTAATACTAATTATTGTTGCCTCTTTCTTTTGTCTCTTCTTTTCTTGCTTCCCTGCAAAGCTAGATTCTGCTACGTGTTACTACTATATTCATAAATCCCCACTTGATTTGCGTTTATAACATTAGCAAATAGCAAACACACAACATCCATTTTGAGTGAATCCTAAAAAAAACTCCTTTCTTTAAGATTGAGCCAATGCATTTCACCTAAGAAGATTGTGGTTTAGAAGTTTGATGCCATTGCAAATGCCAATGTCGAGGCAATTCTTGAACCCCCCAAATCACCATTATCTTCTTGTCATCCTCATCTTTCTTTTATTCCATGATTTTACTCTTTCCTCTAATGCTGCAAACATTGAAGTTCATGTGCTATTTTCTTGGCTTCATTCCACTACTTCACCAATTCCTACTGACTTGTCAAACTGGAATCCTTTAGACCTCAACCCTTGTAAATGGTCTCATATAGTTTGTTCTTCTCATCTTTTTGTAACAGAAATTGATATTCAATCCATTCAGTTGGCTCTTCCTTTCCCTTCCAATCTTTCCTCTCTACAATCCCTTCAAAAACTAACCATTTCTGGTGCTAATCTCACTGGAACAATCCCACTTGACATTGGAGATTGCACTTCACTTGTAACACTTGATCTCAGTTCAAATAGTCTTATTAGTAGCATTCCAGAAACTATTGGTAAGCTTAAAAACCTTCAAGATTTGGTTTTGAACTCCAATCAGCTGACAGGGGAAATCCCAGTAGAGGTTGGCAATTGCATTAACCTGAAAAATCTTGTTATTTTTGACAATATGCTTAGTGGGAATCTCCCTGCTGAACTGGGAAAACTTGGAGTTTTGGAAGTTATAAGAGCAGGAGGGAACAAAGATATTGAAGGGAAAATCCCAGTTGAGCTTGGAAATTGCAACAACTTGATAGTGTTGGGACTTGCTGACACTAAGATTTCAGGTTCTCTTCCTTCATCATTGGGTAATTTGAAAAAGCTTCAAGTTTTGTCAATATATACTACAATGCTTTCTGGCCAAATACCACCTGAAATAGGCAACTGCTCAGAGCTGGTTGACTTGTATTTGTACCAAAATAGTTTGTCAGGTTCCATGCCAGCAGAGCTGGGAAAGCTTCAGAAAGTGGAAAAGTTGCTGCTTTGGCAAAATAATCTTGATGGTCCAATTCCTGATAAAATTGGAAACTGTAAAAGTTTGGTCATTCTTGATCTTTCTTTGAATTTTTTAAGTGGAAGCATACCTTGGACTTTTGGGAATCTTACTAATCTTCAAGAGTTGATGATTAGTAACAACAACATTTCTGGTTCAATCCCATCTGTTCTTTCTAATGCCACAAATCTGGTACAGCTGCAAATGGACACTAATCAAATATCAGGCTCAATTCCTCTGGAAATCGGGCAGTTGAAGGAGTTAAATGTCTTCTTTGCTTGGCAGAACAAGCTTGAGGGAAGCATTCCTCCTGCATTGGCTGGTTGCAGAAGCCTACAAGCTTTGGATTTATCACACAATTCTCTCACTGGTAGTTTACCCCCTGACCTTTTTCAGTTAACTAATTTAACCAAGCTTCTCTTGATTTCAAATGATATTTCTGGTTTTATCCCTCCTGAGATAGGTAATTGTAGTTCTCTTATACGTGTACGACTTGTTAGCAATAAAATTAGTGGACAAATTCCAAGAGAAATAGGATATCTAGACAACCTTAGTTTTCTTGATCTTTCTGAGAATCATCTTAAAGGATCACTTCCTGAGGAGATTGGCAATTGCAATGCACTGCAAATGCTGAACCTATCGAATAACACTCTAAGTGGCAGTTTACCTAGCTCTCTTTCTTCTCTCAGTAGGCTTGAGGTTTTGGATGTTTCCTTGAATCAGTTTAGCGGTCAGATTCCAGCTAGATATGGTCAACTTACTTCCCTTAACCGACTTGATCTTAGTAAGAATGCTTTCTCTGGATCGATTCCCCCAACTCTAGGCAATTGCTCAAGCCTTCAACTGCTTGATCTAAGCAGCAATGAGCTCTCAGGAAACATGCCAGTGGAATTGTTTGACATACAGGCACTTGACATTGCCTTGAATTTAAGCTGGAATGTCTTGACTGGGGTAATCCCACCACAGATATCCGCCTTGAACAAACTTTCAGTACTAGATTTTTCCCACAACCAGCTCGAAGGAGACTTATTGGCCCTTTCAGGGCTTGAAAATCTGGTTTCCCTGAACGTTTCCTACAACAATTTCACCGGCTACCTCCCTGATAACAAGTTGTTCAGGCAATTATCGGCAGCAGAGTTGGCTGGCAACAAAGGCTTGTGCTCCTTGGGACATGATTCTTGTTTCTTAAGCAGTGCTGGAGGTGGGGGAATGATGAGATATAGCAATGTAAGACGGTCATGGAGGCTGAAATTGGCAATTGCACTTCTTACGGTAGTGACTGTAGCCTTGGCAATCCTTGGAATGCTGGCAGTTTATAGACTAAGAAAAATGAGCAGAGAAGATACTGATTCTGAATTGGGAGGAGGTGATTCATCACCCTGGAAGTTTACCCCATTCCAGAAACTGAATTTTTCCGTTGAACAAATTTTGAGATGCTTAGTGGAATCCAACGTGATTGGAAAAGGATGCTCGGGAATTGTTTATCGTGCAGAACTTGAAAATGGTGAAGCAATTGCAGTCAAGAAGCTATGGCCTACCACATTGGCAACAGGATATAACTGTCAAAATTCAAAGTCTGGAGTTAGTGGAGGAGTTCGCGATTCTTTCTCAACTGAGGTAAAAACCCTTGGCTCAATCCGTCACAAGAACATCGTGAGGTTCTTAGGCTGCTGCTGGAATCAAAACACTAGGTTGCTCATGTATGACTACATGCCTAACGGAAGCCTAGGTAGCGTTTTACACGAACGAAGTGGTGGATGCTTGGAGTGGGAGTTGAGATACAAGATTGTACTTGGTGCAGCTCAAGGGCTTGCGTATTTACACCATGATTGTACACCTCCAATTGTTCATAGGGACATCAAGGCCAACAACATTCTCATTGGCCTTGACTTTGAACCCTATATTGCTGATTTTGGTCTAGCCAAACTTGTCGATGATGGAGATTTTGCACGATCCTCCAACACAGTAGCTGGCTCCTATGGATACATAGCACCAGGTTAGTCACAAGTCAAAGTGCCATTTTTCAACACAACACTGTAATTAGATGTTAGATAATTAATGCATATGTATTAAACATGTTGTGCAGAGTACGGATACATGATGAAGATAACAGAGAAAACTGATGTTTATAGCTTTGGAGTTGTTGTCTTGGAGGTTTTAACAGGAAAGCAACCAATTGATCCAACCATACCAGATGGACAACACATTGTGGACTGGGTAAGGCAAAAAAGAGGCAATGCTGAAGTCTTGGATGTGAGTTTACATGCTCGGCCCGAATCAGAAATTGAGGAGATGATGCAGACCATAGGAGTGGCTATGCTATGCGTTAATCCATCGCCAGATGATAGACCGACAATGAAGGATGTCGCGGCAATGCTCAAAGAGATAAGACATGAGAGAGAAGAGTACCAGAAAGTTGATATGCTCCTCAAAGATGGAGACAATAAGAGTAGTAGTGATGGAGGACCATCTTCAAAGATGCATAGCTTGTATTTGCAAAGTAATAATACAAGCTTTTCTGCATCTTCATTGTTACATTCTTCTTCATCCAACACCAAGATTGGTTTCAAATAGATACATTGCTCAATCGTTTTCGATCACTAGATGTAGAAGCAAACTTCTATTTAATTTTGCTATAGTTAGATTTTTTTTTTTTTTTTGGCTCACTCACCAGTCTCTAGTTATGTTTCTGCTTGAATTTGTTTAGTGTGTTTTGTGGTCTTTATTAAATGACCAGAAATTTGTAAAAAAAGAAGAAGTCAAGATCTATATCTGTTCTGATACTTAATAAGACAGCTTCAATTTTTCAAGTATATCACATCTAAGATTTATTGTTTAGGGGTGGTTGTAAATGTCAATGGTTTCTCCATATCAGCAGAATCCACAAAATCAATTGCTTGCTGAGGATATTTACCAAAAGAACTAATTGCCTTCTTCAAATTAGAGGTGAACGACAAAGTGGCAGGTGAACATAGACCAGACATGCAAGGAATTAAGGATGCCGTTGAAAACGTAGATTCACGATTTACTTATGCTCTGCAGGGGTTTTCTAGCGGGATTTGCAGCCACTTTTAACTGTGCCACTTTTTAATATGTACCTTATTTTTAAAAATTATTGATTTGATAGCCAGCTAACAAAACATTCGTAATTATATGTCAATTATACCCCTGACAAATCGTGTGATCTGCAACCTCATTCGAGGAAAAAGATCTCTTCCTCTCCTCTTAGCAGCTTTATCAAAAACCCAGAAACTTATCCAGATTCATCTTCAGAATCACACTTGCATGAAGTTGTTTTACCTTGAAGCTATAACTTCATGCTAATGCATGCTGAAATTATTTATCCTACAGTCTACACTTTTATCATGAGTTTTATCCGAAACTTCAGTCTAAACATGCTGAAGTTATTTAGTTCATTTTTAGTTCATTTGCTAAAACTTCATACCAAAACATGTTGAAGTTTTGTCCCGCAGTCTACATTTTTGTCAATAGTCCTGAAGGACAAAATCGTCTTTTTAAAACGCTTCTAACAAAAAAATGGGTACGGATGCCAACGAAAAAATAAAACGGGTATAAGTTAAAAGAGGGCGACCAAATATGTGTCACGACCCAAACCGATGGGCCGCGACGGGCACCCGATACCTCACTCAACCGAGTACCAACATAATGTATCTTTTCGTATCATGATATCATAGTTAAATGAGACGGAAAGGCTTTCGCGGGATACCTAAAATAAAACATGTAATACCAACTTATACATAAGACATACGGGCCTATATGACCAAAATGATCACTCATATCCTGAACATAGGCCGACAAGGCCATACAATCTTTTACGTACATGACATATGTCTACAAGCCTCTAAGAGTAGATAAATACCATAAAGGTCGGGACAGGGCCCCGCCATACTAAACAATACACGTCCAAATCATACTGACCAAATAAGCAACTACGGAGCAAATGGAAGGCACCAATATCTTCCGCTGAGTTGATAGCCTACTTGGAGGACTCTTGACCAGTCTATCGGGACCTGCGGGCATGAAACGCAGCGTCCATAGGCAAAAAGGACGTCAGTACAAATAATGTATCGAGTATGTAAGGAATGAAAATTAGTAAATAATAGACATGAGAGAAACATGGAGTAAAGACTCGACATATAAGTTTGAATAGCTCTGTGAATCATTTCATATTTATAATGTCATGCATATGTGTATAAATGTCATAACATGCATAGGTTTATGCGTACATAACATCATCAAGCCTCTGAGGGCATCCCATCATATCATCTCGGTCAATGTGGGCAAATCATCAACGTATACTAGCTGATTAGGAGATGGTGTGTATATAACGTCGTAACCTTTTTCATATCCCATATATATATATATATATATATATATATATATATATATATATATATATATATATATATATATATATATATATATATATATATATATATATATATATATATATATATATAATGCAATCTGATCATGGGTCAATGTGCATGTATAAATGAATAAAATGCATAAGAAGTACGTTATTAAGATTTTTCGGAACGTCATAAGACCATTATACCTTTGATTAATGTCATGAAATAGACATTATCAACTTACGTATTTTCTGAGACCCATGAACAAATGATAGAACAATAGGACACATGGGGAATCAAGAACATAGGCATCTCTGGTATTTCTATGAATAGAGTCATTTATGAAAGTTGTGCATTTGTTCGTTTCGTTTGTACCGCATGAATCATGCGAAAAAGAAAGAAGGAATAGCCTTAATATACCTGAGTCGATTCTCTTGATAATCCCTCTAACACACGTTAATTGTGACAAAATACGTGACTGCAAAATTAGAGTAAGGAAAAATTTATATGATATTCTTGAGAAAGACTTTATAATTGTAAAATCTCATGTTGCTTAAGATGCTATAAAATCTTGTTTGAATTGATGAAGAAGCTATGAATTCTCACGTTACTTAATATTTGATGTATGCACCTCTCTTTGAATTAGAGAGATCTTATATTTGAATGGATGTGGCCCCACTTCATGTGGCTTAGTTGACCAAAGACTTCTCCAAATTTTGCCACCTTTTATTCATTATCATGGCCTCTTTGGGTTGCCACTTTGGGGAGGGGGTTAAACTTATCCAAAAATTCATTCCTTTCCTTAATTAACTTATTAATTTTCCACTAATTCAATAATTAATCAATTATCCATATAATTAAGAATTATCTCAAATTATTCAAAATACTACTTACTTTTAACACACCTTATACACCTTAGTATCATGGTCATGTGGTACCTTAGCTTGTATGCCACTAGTCCATAAATACGGGTATTATAGCTTGGACCGTATTTTATCTCAAAATGTTAAACTTTGACGAAACTCATTTTCTTTGTTTTGCTTACCCTTTTACCTTCACGAATTTACTTATCTCTTATTATAAATAGCATTGATGCTTATTACCTCAAAAATAATCTCATTCCCGGGCTTATGTTGACTAACTTACGACGAAACTTTAACATACGAAAATGCGGATGTAACATCTCATTTCAAGCTTACATCAATTTACTTATGGCGTACTTTCACGTACGGAAACATGAGGTGTAACAATAGGGCGCCCCACGCAGTTTTTATGATTTTCTATCGTGTTGGTAAAGTTGATGCTATATTTTCTATATTAAGTTATTCATCGAAATATACTCTATTGACATATTTTTTCTGGGTTATTTTAACAAAAGTATTTTTGAATTTGCAACTTCAATTTCAATCAAACTATTTGTTTTAAATTTGAAGCAAAAACAAGAATTTCAAGCTTAAAATTTTGGAAAATTATGATGTTCAAGTAAAAAATAGGGACATTTCGCTAACACCATAAAAAACGAAAACATTCTGCAAATTTTTGAAAATTACTGACTTATTTCGTTTCTGGCCTGTCGGCCTAAATTAATAAGGGGTGCTAACCAAAATATACAAACTATATACACTTATCATGTATATAACATATATATCATGTGTATAATTATACCTAAAACATATATATTTTTCGATTATGTTTTTTAGGACAGCCAAAGATGTTATTATCCCTAAAATTATCCTATAATAATATTGCAACATAAAAAATAGAGCAAGAAATTTCACTTGCAATACAATCAAGTTACATGGATAGTGCAAAATTATCTACATATTAGTGTATAGTACAACTTAAATCTTTACTTACATGTACGAGAACTTTTTTCCACCTTATCCCACTTTTTGGATGAGAAAGAAAACTTTTGAAACCCAAAAGTCAATTAATAAAATAAAAAAATATACAAAAGGTCATAACATAAGGTCATAACTAACACTTGTTTAGAGGGAAACACTTTTAAGACCACAATGGTATAAATAATCTTTTCTCATTTAAATATATGCATCTTAAATTAAAAGGACATTCCCTTTGAGTAATTTCATGTTAATTTGACTTTTGAAAAGAAAACAATAAAGATATGCAAATAAAAGTTTTGTTTAAGATGAAAACCCAATTAAGACTCACTGTTAGCTCGAGACAATAAACTAAGAATACATAGACCATGAAAAATGGCAAAAGCAGTACCGCACAAATGAATTAGAATCATGCATGCCATTTATTTTTCAACAAATACTGACAATGAAATAATATTGTAAAAATCTATTTTTTTTTTCCCATCCTAACTTTTTTAGTAATGTTAAGGTTTATATCTTTATTGGAGGTTTAGTTAACTTTCTTATATTTAATTCATTTAGTCTTAGTTTTAAAACTGAAAACTAGGAATAGTTTCATTATAAGATATGAATTTTGTTTGATTTTTTTAAAGAAATAAAACAAAAGGAAAAAATCTTTTCAGTTTTAGATAATTACCCTTTTATTTCATGCAATTCAAATCTTCTTTTTTTCTTGTTTTATTTTAATTAATTTAGTAATTTCCGTTTCGCGCGCGTGTGTTATAGGAAATAATTGGGATATTTGCATTTATATTCAATTTTTGGCTCACCATTGAAGTTATACCCACTATGTACAAAATATTATAAGTCTATTCACTTTAGGATCAACTTCAGACTTATTGGCGGTGAAGTTAAAAAAAATTTAGTACGTAATGCAATGCATTAAGGCTAATTAAGTTTAAAGTGCAAACATTGTAGTTAAAAAGCATATAAGGTCAAATAAGTCTGAAGTGCAATAAATATTTTCATGCACTTAAAACTAGTCCGAATTAAAAAATGGGCAATACAATAGATCGCCACACAAAATTTTTACCAAAATAGTTAATTAAAAAAAGGAAATTTTACCTCCTATAGCAAACATTTGCATCTTATTTATTATAAATAAATACCTTTTTAAAAAAATATTTTTTATAGCTATCTTTTAGGTTTTATAGTAAATTATTTATCTATGGTCACTTTTTACCTTTAAGTCTTTAAATACGATTGTGAAATATTTTCCTCTCTCCTACTTTCTATTCTTTCTCTCACACTAACACCGTATAGTATATAACTTTGTTAAACCCACAATCTCTCTCCCAACTCAGTATCTTCCCCACGAATACAACCACCATTATCAACAGGGAATGTAGTCTTGTAACATACCGGCGACGTCCTTGAAACACCGGAGATAGAGTAAAGATTGAGCTTTTAACTCGAGTGCTAACTCAAAACGATGGGACAGAGAAAGTGCAGAAGGTTAACGGCCGAAGCAATCTCGTTAGGCTCTTGTTTTGCAATAAGAAGTTTTGCATCTTTGATGTATTTGTCGACAATCTGTAAAAAAAAATGCTAATATTTATGAGAACTTGAATATATATATTTTTAAATATATTTGCAGTATGTATTCAAAATATATATGCAGCATGTATTCAGCAGTTTACTAAAAAAAATCCTTTAGTAAACTATGAAATGTATTCATCAGAAGTATTTATGTATTCAAATATATCTGCAATATGTATTCATATGTATTCCACTATATATTAAGCATTATATATTCGTATATGTATTCAGCAGATTGTAGTGTATATATACTGAGGTTTGTATTCATATGTATTCAATATATCATGTATTCATATGTATTCCACTATATATTAAGCATTATGTATTATTATGTATTCAGCAGATTGTAGTGTATATATACTGCAGTTTATATTCATATGTATTCAAATATATCTACAGTATGTACGGTTAAACTTGTCATATATAAAATCGAATTATACCGATTGTTGTATATATTTGTATTGATTTCGAATTTTATTTAGTAAACAGAACTTCCACGAACGATAGCAACAAAGAAAGGCAGGATTGAATATCTAGAGATTGCTCTATTTTGGGGTATTTTTTGACTGAGAATATTCTATAACTGGAAATACAAATTATGCGTGTTATAATTGAGTTAGTTGAGTTATATTAGGAGTCTATCGCGTTAATTGATTCACTTATCATTTTTAAACAGCTAAAAGGACCCTTTTTCCGCAGATTACGTTACTGTATTCACGAATACAGTCGAATACATTCTATGCTTAGTTGGATTCCCTATTTTTCGCCGAATTTTGCTACAGTAGTAAAAATACATCGAATACAGTTTATAACAACTGAAAACATAGCTATAGGAAGTAATTTAGTAAATAATAGCTATAGCAAGCTAATAACCATTAAACAACAGCGATTTATGGAAATTTCTCATTAAAAAATGAGTTTGGGCTAGGTGTTTTCTTGTCGGGAGATTTGCATATACACCCGCTTTTTGGGTCACGTTTTAACTTATGCCCACTTTGCAAAAAAAAAATTACAAGCGTACCCACTTTTCGCCTAAACTTCAGGCATACGGGCCTGAAGTAGCAAAGGCAATCACGCAAACTTCAGCATTCTAGTAGACGGTTGAACTTAAGCATTCTACTAGCTGAAGTTTTGTTCTCTATTTGTTGAACTTCAGCATGTTTTAGCTGAAGTTTTGCCCTGGATTCAATAGTTTTATCGTAAAGCTTTTTCAAAAACTTCAGCAGAAGATGCTGAAGTTATTTAGTTCATTTGTAAAAACTTCAGCACTAAATAAGCTGAAGTTTTGTTATGGATTCATTAGTTTTATCGTAAAGCTTTTTCAAAAAACTTCAGCAGAAGATGCTGAAGTAATTTAGTTCATTTGTAAAAACTTCAGCACTAAATAAGCTGATATTTCCTGAACTTCAACATATTTTGGCTGAAGTTTTGTTCTATATTTGCTGAACTTCAGCATGTTTTAGTTGAAGCTTTGTTATGTTTGTGATGAACTTCAGGGCTGAAGTTTGTTTTGTATTTGCTGAACTTCAGCATTTTAGGAGCTAAAGTTTTTGTTTATATTTGCTGAACGTCAGCATTCTTAGCTTTATTTGTTTGTAAGTTATTAGGTTGGTCGAAGTACATAAGCAGCAAATGTTAATCCTCAGCAGAAAGTTCATCCCTATGAACTGAAGTTTCATAGCAGCACCAACAGCAGCAGAATAAAGAAGAAGAAAACGAAGGAGGAGAAGGAGGAGGAGAAAGGGGCTGAAGTTGTTTAAAAATTAAGTATAAGTTAAAATTTTTAAAAAAGTGGATATAGATTAAATGGGGCAAACAAATAGGGGTCCCGCGTAATTTTTACTTTCTTGTCTTGTTTTGAATTGAATGCCCAAATCTAGCTTGCCGTATACGCTGGCCCAATTTTACTCACAGAAAGAGGTTGTTGGCTAAAAAGGTGATTCACACAAATAGGACAGTTCAGTCCCACTATTAATTTTTTAACTCCACTTGCCTTACGAGAAATACTTCAAATTTAACAAGTGTTGCTCGTCACTTATCCCATAGGCAATACATTTGATTTTTGATCTTAAAGGTTTTCCCATGAGACAAGCATGGGTTAGAAAATCAAGACGATCCGTTTTCAAGGTCACCTCATAGTCAACACTTATTTGTTGTTTCAAGCTTCCAAAACAAGCAGAAAAATACGTTGTCGGTTCAGCAGCTCGAAGTTCATCTCAATTAAATTCACCCGCTCCTCAAAAGCGCACAGGAACAGATTTGATGCTCCTAAATCCATAACATGAGTATTTAAAGCAAGTGAATGATTTGAAATTCGAGTTATTTCACGGAATAACACTCGTATATATTGATGCCGAAATAATTACCTGGAAGAATTAACCCAAATAGCCGCTTACCCTACCACTTAAACTAAAAATAGCTGGTAAATATATAATATATGCATAATTTATGCATTACATGTGTATAATTGTGTATAATTAATATATAACATATGTGTATGACTAGAAAAAGTAAATAATTAATATGACTGGCTATTTGTGTATAGATCCCAATTACCTACTATCAACTAGCCCATTAGTTACTAAATCCATAACCTATTAACCTAGTGCCCATTTTAGCCCAATACCATATGCTAATTAACCATTAACCCAGTACCCGGTTTATCCCAAACCCATAAATTAAACGCATATGCTAATTAACTTAAATCCAATCTAACCATTGATAATCTGATCTTCTATTCTCTCTCTAAAAATTTTACTCTCAACGGTAACTTCAACGGAAAAATCGTGTCTTCACGCGACCTCTAATGGATACATCTCCGGCTGGTCAATTGGCGTGTATCACCCAGCCAAAAGACCCACCTACAGATATAAGGCCACTGGTGGTCATACCACCTGACCCGAAAACCTCATACTCCACCGCTGTTACTGGAACTTCAAGCTCGAGCAACACAACCAACACCAACACTGTGGTGGCAAGGGAAACGACCCACAACGGCAAACCGGCAGTAATCTTTAAAACTTCCGACTACTATGGTGTTCTAGTCGGAAAATTCACAATGGGCAGACCCAAAATTGAAACTAGTAGGAAAAATTCATTGAACAAATTCCTTTGAAAGGAAAGGTAAGAATTGGGGATTATGACTATAGACATGTCTTCATTGAATTTAACAATGAACCAGATTTCAACTCTGCATATTTCCAATGATTCGTGGGAATTTCTGGAGCTCTAATGCGGATGTTCAAATGGTCCCCTGACTTCGACCCTAATGAGGAAACTTCCTTGGCTCCCATTTGGGTATTATTCCCAGAATTACCTTTCCATATGTTTAAATGGGTTTACTTAAGACAAGTATTAGAACAAATTGGCACTCCAATGAAGGAGGACAATGCTACCATTGCAAGAACCAAACCACACATGGCTAAAGTTAGGGTTGAAGTAGATTTGATGAAATCTCTCCGAGACTCTGTTTTCGTAGGCATTGAAGGTGATACAACAGGACCGAAGGGCAGAGACCAAAAATTATAATACGAGGGCGTTCCAGCATTCTGTAAGACATGTAAACAGCAGGGACATGATTTCGAAAGGTTCAAGGTCGAGGCAAGAAAGAGAGAACATGCTAGAGCTAACAGAGACAATGAAAAGACTGAGAAAAAAGAAGACCAAGGAAGGACTAACATCTCTGGAGATGCAGAAATTAAGGCTAATACTGAGGGGTCACAAACACACATTGAGAACCAAAAGGATGATGGATTCACACACGTTAGAAATAAGAGGAACAAGAAAAAGAAGTCCTTTTAGGCAGAGAGCTCAAATACCAACAACAATGAAGCCAAACAAACTGATGCGAGACAACTACAACCTCCACATGACCGAACAACTCCACAAAACAGAAACATTCAAGCAAAAGAACCTGCCAAAGGCAATCTGGTAGCAAAACACGATGGAACTACTACTACCCAGGGAAAAGGATCTAATCCAAACAAGAATAGCAGTAGAAACAAGAAAGAGAAAACAAAAAAGGTGACTACCCAATGTCTGAAAGATAAAAACAAACTTTGGATCAAACAAAAGCCAAGGAAAAAAGAAGAGAAAATCAAAGAAGCTGTTCAAAAGGAAGGAAAAATCAACATGGAGAAAAGAATAAAAGAGAATACTACAGGAAAGGACAAAGAGATTGAAGCTCAACATGAAGAAAAAACAAAAGAGCACGAAAGTAGTAGTGCTAGCTTAAACAATCAAATATTGTCTCCAGTTACTGCGGACACGACTTGCCTTCAAAATAAAGGAGGAAAAATTATTATTGATCTGGGAACACTTGAACATATTCCAGGGGACTTGAACAACAAACATGGCCTAGATATAGACAATAACACAATCTATGAATCAGGAGAGGGCATCAACAGTAACCAATATCACGAGGCCTCCACAGATGAAGAAGTAGCCGACAACCCTATAGGAGGAAGTGAGGATGAAGATGAGCAGGTTGCAGACAATTTAGTTGAAGCTTTTTCACCCTCTCCAAAGCAACCTGATGACCTTGTGGCAAAAGAAATAGAGGAGGTGATAAAAAAACATGGCCTCTCACCAAGAGGGAACAAAAGAAGGAACCACAAAGGTACAGGAGGCCACCCAAAAACCTCCAGTACCTTCCAAACACAAGGAAACCTACAAACCCCTAATCATTCCTAATGATTAACGTCATCAATTGGAATATTAGGGGCATGATTTCCAAGGGTGCAAGTGAAAGATTAGCCAAACTAATCAGAATTCATAAGGCTCATATGGTCATTCTCCAGGAACCTTTTCCTCTCTTCTGATAAGTTAGAAGATTACAGAAGGTACCTAGGTTTTGATCAAACAGTTACCAATAAATACGACAATCTATGGTGCTTTTGGAATAATGAATTGGACTATGAAGTCATCGACAATAGCAAACAACAAATTACTATCAGGACTAAGGGTGATGAGCATACCTACTGGATCACAGCAGTATATATGCTAGGAACAATGCAGTGAAAAGAAGGAAACTATGGAATAAATTGAGGAGCATGAGCAACAGAGTCAATGGCCCATGGACCATCCTTAGCGACTTCAACACTATTATGGCTCCAGAGGAGAAGAAGGGAGTCACCCCTCATACTCTTAGCAAGAGTACTGACTTTATTAGATGCATGGACAATTGTGGAATGTCGGATCTTGGCTACACATGGAATCCTTTCACATGGTGCAATGGCAGCAGGAGAGGAAATCAACACAAGACTAGACAGGGTCCTAATTAATGGGGATTGGACAGAGAGATTTCAAACCAATAGAGTCGACCACCATGCCAAAAAAGGGTCGGACCATAGCCTCATCACTTTCAAATTTGGAAATGAGAACCCTGAAGTTATCAAATACTTCAGGTTCCTTAAATTCTGGACTAATAAGAGTGAATATAATTCCCTAATTAAAAGCATCTGGAACAAGGAGGTATAGGTAAATGACCAATGGATCCTTCAACAAAAATTGAAAGTTGTAGCCAGAGGCCTTAGCAAATGGTCCAAAGAGTCCATTGGAGATGTTTTCACTTCAATCAAACATTCAGAGCTGGAGATGTGTAGGTTAGAGCATGAATATGAGACTAATAACAATGATGTCAATAGGCAAAACATATACAAGGCCCAAGTTGAATATACTAGATGGCTGAAGATGCAAGAATCTATCCTCAAGCAAAAATCCAGAATCAAATGGGCTGAAGAATGTGACTCTAACTCCAAATATTTTCATAGTGTGATCAAGGAGTAAAGGAGGAGATCACACATCTATAGAATTAAGGATAATAAAGGAGTATGGATTGAGGGCAATGAAGCTAATGCAAATGTTGCTATTGATCACTTCAGCAACCTGTTCACCCACACACATAGTGACAACAATCTGTCTATCCTGGATTGTATTGATCCGATGGTCACAGAGGAAGACAACCATCTCCTGAACCAGATCCCTGAAGAAGAAGAGATTAAAAATGCAGTATTCTCTATAGACCCCAACAACTCTGCAGGCCCGGATGGTTTCAATGGTCACTTCTACCAAGCATCCTGTGACACTATCAAAAGGGTTGTTTGCAAGTTTGTTCAAAATTTCTTTAATGGCTATAATCTCTCCAGATACTACACACATACTAACATGGTCCTCATCCCTTAAGTATCCTCCCCTTCATCTTTATCACAGTTAAGACCCATCAGTCTTTGTAATATGTCAAACAAGATTATCTCCAAAATTATCAGTGCTAGGATAGCTAATATACTTCCTAAATTAATCTCGTATAATCAATATGGTTTTGTTAAAGGTAGACTAATCACTGAAACATCCTTCTTGCCCAGGAACTTGTACATGGCATCAAAAGACTAATCAAGGAGTAAAAATTGTCATTAAGTTTGACATATCAAAAGCTTACGACAAGCTCTCTTGGAGTTTCCTCACGGATGTGCTAAGGAAAATGAATTTCTATGAAATTATCGTAGATTCCATTCATAGACTAATTTATGATAACTGGTATTCCATATTAATTAATAGAACATGACATGATTCTTCAAGTCAACGAGAGGACTGAAACAGGGAGACCCTCTTTCCCCATCTATATTTATTCTAGCGGCTGAGGCTTTATCTAGGGACTTTAACAGACTCAATGAGAACAACCAATTTATTGGTTTCTCTATGAATCCCAAAGGACCCAAGATAAACCACCTAAGTTATGCTGATGATCTAATTCTTTTCTCTTCTGGTGACAGGAAATCAGTGAAGCTGCTAATGGAGATCCTAGAGGACTACCAAGATGCATCTAGCCAAGAGATCAACAAAGAAAAAAAGCTTTTTCCTGAAATATAAGCATGGAGTTAATAGAAATAATAAAAGAGCCATTAGAAGACTCCGAAAATTGACAGGATTTAAGCATATGCAATTCCTATTCACATATCTTGGATGCCTTATCCATATAGGCAAAAAGAAGCCATAGCCATAAAAGTGCTAAACAAATCGGGAGGCTGGCAAGGGATACTCCTATATCTGCTTGCAACTATGGTCCCTCATAAGACCATTATCAAGCAAATTAAAACGTACTTGGAAAATTTCTTCTGGGGGAAAAGAGGGCAAAACGAGCTATCACTGGTGCTCCTGGGATAATATGAGCTACCCTACTGATAAGGGAGGAGTTGGATTTAAAAAGCTTCAAGATATATGCAACTCATTTGCAGCAAAAAGGTTGTGGAGATTCAGGGTGGAAAACAACTTATGGCCAAAATCTCTCCGAGCTAAGTAATGTCAAAGATCTAACCCAATCTCTAAAAGGTTGGATCCCAAGGACTCTAATTCATGGAGGAGCCTAATGGAGACCAAAGACAAAGTGGAATATAAAATTCAATAGAAGATCAACAAGGGCAATAGTCTGTTTTGGTGGGATAAGTGGATACCATCAGGTAACATCAAAACAATCGCCAACCCCTCTTCAAAATCAGGAAACTCCAATGTTAGTTAATTCTTCAATAATCATGGATGGAACATTGAGCTTCTCCAAGACACTGTGCCACAGAGAGTTGTTGATGAGATTAAGCAAATCAAGATTGGCCATAATCATATCAGGATCAAGCCGTATGGACCCCCAACCCCCAAGGATCCTTTAATTGTTCCTCTGCCTACCAACTTCTGAGGAAAAGAAAAGATAACTCGCCTCATCTGGCCAAAATCTGGAATAAGCACCTACCTTTTAAAATCTCCTTTGCAACATGGAGAATCTTGAAAGGCAGGTTACCACTAGATGATATTGTGCTAAAATTTGGTACTAACATTATATCTAGATGCTATTATTGCAGGGTGCCAGAAGAAGAAACCATAAACCATGTCTTCGCAAATAGCAATACAGCAAAGAAGGTATGGAACACTATGTCCACTCCGCTAGGATTCCAGACCATGGGAAGGAACATTCTATGCATCCTAAATCAATGGTAGAGCAGACATCTGAAAAACAATGTTCATAAGTTTCTACTGAAAATTACCCCAACCATAATATGTTGGGAGATATGGAAGACCAGGTGTGGTAAGAAATATGGTAAGAAGACTATCTCTATTTTTAGAATATGTCAGCAGGTTCTTTTTCAGGTTAACGTTTCCCTGGGCCAAAAATACAGTCAGATGAACTGGAATTGGACGTGGAACACAGTATGCAAGGTAGCGGAAGATTACAAAACAAGACTGAAGAGTGTTATGGTTCTTTGGGAACCCCAGATAGTAATCAGTGGAAAATCAACACAGACAACAGTTTCATCTCTAACTTAGGAAAAGCAGGCGTTAGGGGTGTTGTTAGGAAAAGAAATGGTCAAATGGTTATGTCCTTCTCCACACCAGTACATTTCTTGACTAACAATTACTCTGAAGTGCAAGAGGCCTTGTTTGGTATTCTCTGGTGTTGCAATCAAAACTGTCAAGATCTAATATTGGAACTAGATTATCTTTTAGTTGTCAACATGATCCTAGGGATATACAATACCCCATGGAGACTCAAAGAAGACGTTACTCTTATTCAACAAAAGGTGCAACAACATGGCATCAAGATCAAACATTGCTACAGGGAAGGGAATGAAGTGGCCGCCGCTCTGTCCAAACATGCTACTACTCTCACAGAGCATATCATTTTCCTCAACGAAATTGATCTACCTACTGAGGCAAGAAAATCCATGACTATGGATAGACTGCAGGACCCAAATTTCAGAATTAGACCAAGGAAACATTCAGGATGGGTCTTTGATCCTCCTTAAATTATAAGGAAAGAGCTACTGCCGAACCAAATTGTATCCTGTTATAGTAGCTCTTTTATAATTGCTTAGGCCTAGCCATTTTCTTTTCCATCAATAGTGCTCCAATGTGAGGTTTTGGTTTATGTCTCCCTCCTTTGTACTATTTTTCTAATGAATAAATAGGGTAGGGGTCTATGCCAAACCCCCCAACACCACAGGAGACAAAAACCTGGGTGGATGGTTTAAATAAATAAATAAAATAATCTAACCATTGGATTAAATCTAAACGACCTATATCTATTTCAAAATGACCTAGCCATATAATATCATGATTTTTACCTAGTTATACTATATTAGAAATTTATTTATCAGTCTTTATATTTTGTAGTTTTTAATAAGTGTCTAGGTTTTTCTTACAATTTGTGTAGATTGCTCCTTAAAAGGCTCCCACCCCATTATTAGTGCCTTCAATTAAGGGGTTCAATTATATCCTTTCCTTTTTCCCCCTCTCCTCTTCTCTCTCCTTTTTTCTTACAACAAAATTTCTTAATCTACGCCCAGAATCTCTATCTTCTCTCTTTCCACCATTGCCGATAATTTTATATTATTAAATCATCAATTGCATCATTCTTTTGCTGGGAAATCGGATAACACTGAAAATAAAGAAAATTCAAGAATTGTATGATAAATGTATCATAATTGTATTTGAATTGTATCAGATACATCAATACGTAAAACGTAATTGTATTATACTTTTATCACAATTCTATATAACTTGTACATGGTACATTAATATCCAAAATAGTAGTTGATACAATATTAATAAATTAATATATAATTATCATATATTTGTGATACAAAGTGTGAAATTCGTCATGATCTCACAACTGCTCATAATTCAGAAACAAATTTGATACAATCCTGAAAGATTCTTATATGATTATGATACAACTTAAAACCGACTCTAAACTTAAACTGATACAATATCGTATTATACTTGTATTAGTATTGTATCATGTATTGTTTTAGGTACAAATTGTGATATAATTTTAAATTATGATACAACTTTGATCTTCATCTTTTTCAAGTTTCAATTTACAACATTTACCTAGAACCAACTCGAAACTTAAATTATGATACAATATTATATTTTAATAGTATTAGTATTGTATCAGAACTGTCTTAGGTATTGATGTATCAAATACAACTCAGATACAATTATGATACATTTATCGTACAATCGTAATACAATTGCGAAACTTCTTCTTCCTCGAGTTCCAGTATGAAATTCAACCTAAAACCAACTTTAAACTTAATCAACCTCTCTTAAAATTGAGATATAAACTCTAAAGGATATTTTCAATCGTTTTCAAAAACACACAATCCAAAGAAATCACAAACTCGTAAAATCCGGGTATTTAATTTAAAGTTTCGAAACTTTTTAATGCTATGCCAATGGCAAACCCCTCTCTACCTGCAATTTCAGAGATAATGTCTATGAATTTGTCAATAGTTGAAACTTTTTAATGATTGTTGGTGAAATTGATTCAGAGAAATATATATGATGCCACAATTTTAGAGAGATAATAGTTTGAATTGCATGAGAGAGAGAGATTGGTTGATTTGTATAAAAGACATAATTACTTCAAATTTTTTTGAAATTGAGAGGAAAATCATAATTGAGGAGGCTAATTAAACCGATAAATGGGAATAGGAGATACAGTTACAAATTAATTCCTATATTTAAGAGATCCTTCTTTTATCATATTTTATACATAAACAGTAAATAAAGATACACAATATAATTTTTTAAAAATCTAAAGGAAAATGGTTAATAAGTTTCTAATATAATACAACTAGGTAAAAAACATTTTGAGTCTTGTTCTTAACATCTTGGTTGGGCCTTTAAAATGAATGTTGTTCTTTTTCGCGTAAACAAACAAGAGTACGCCAGACAAACCTTTTTAAAATTACGATTTATATTAACCTTGTTAATTTTTTTTAAAAATAAAATAACCCCTCTGCCAGAATTTTGAAGTCGTTTCTATAGTTTTAAAGCACGCTATCAGAATTTTCTCATATGAAAAATTCTAGCGATGACCATATTTTTGTAAATCTCAACGATTGCCTTATTTTGTGGCAAATCCTGACGATCGTCGCAATTCTCTTGGGCGCTTCTTGAAAATATGCTATTTTCCCAAGATTTTTCGAGATTCAGCATTGCAACTTATATTATCCACATGAATTGTACACCACATCGAAAATGAAAAGAAAATTTGAGATGAAAAAGGTCTTATTAGCAGCCAGAAGCAGCAAACATACAACAGTGTTTATGATTACAAATATGTTAATTAGAGACACTTAAAAAAACACTGACAACACTTACATACCTCTACACAATTACAGTTCCCCCCTAAAACATTGAAGCCTTTGCATGTGAGAGTACCACCATCTGCACAAAATTCCATTTATACCAACATATGTAGGGTAAGACGCTCATTTGCTTCATATAGAGAGGGGTGTTAAATTTGACTACTTCAGCAGTTGCTTCATCAGTGCAACTGCAGAAGACGAATTACGAACGTTTTTCTTCGCTGGTTTCTTTCCTTCTGCTTTTGGTCCAGTTTGTCTCACCCTTACTCCCCGTATCAACTGAGGTATCATTCAACAATGTTAGTTGGAGATCAAATTACATCAAATGTGACTAATAAAACTGATGATAAATGTGGACATACATATTTGCCACACTTGGTGTCTGCGTATAGTACGATGAAATCTCCTTCTTGAAGTCCATTAGCTCGAACAAAATCTCCTGAAGAATGGTATGTCATACATGTTTAACGAGTTTAAATTCTATGCATAGACGTGTCACTTGAGTA
This sequence comes from Nicotiana paniculata, assembly GCA_005239505.1. Lineage (NCBI taxonomy): Eukaryota > Viridiplantae > Streptophyta > Magnoliopsida > Solanales > Solanaceae > Nicotiana > Nicotiana paniculata. Next base: position 25,270 of record MDKI01063469.1, on the reverse strand, counting down.
TATAAAGTAATTAAGATAAATTTCTATAAGCATTATCATTGATAGCACGATAAAAATTGGACTACATTAATAATGCAAAAAGATGATCATATTCTCAGTCTATATAACTTTTACATTCATTTACAATACATCTGATTAGTAAGATGCTAGCAGGATCAGCGCCCGATGTGTTCTTACCAGTATTCTCGAGAAGATACATCCTGCTTTTGTTATTTGGCCAAAATCTGAAACCCAAACAGAAAAAGGGAAAATTTAGAAAACTGAGTGGAGCAATGTCCCCAAATATTAAATTGACTAAAAACAACTCTTATAAAATTGAGTCTACACACCGATACTTCATGTTCCAAACACGGGAAGTTCCAATATCTTCCATAGCAATTGAAATTCCATCTCTTGATTCAAGTTCTGGGAGGTGCGATTCTGCTTCTTTCTGTTTATTAAAATTAACATAATTTTGTATAATATAAGAACCTGAAACGAATATCGATCAAAATTCATGACGACAAAAACAAATTACCTTTGGCAGCACAATTCTTCCAAGATTGCCAACATCGCTCTGCTTCAGCACTTTCTGTAACAAGAACTTCAGGTTCTTCTCCGTTTTCCAACCCTATTTAGGGAACCACCACATAAAATTTAGAGCTGAGCACATACATAAATCATTTTTGTGTCATATATAAAAATGACAACAGGAAAGAGTCTAATTTATATACTTCCATAGTATAAATTTTGTCACACAGGTCAACCTAGAAACAGTCTATAAAAATGTAAGAATAGTGATCAGGAAAATAAAAGAAAATACCCCGTCAAACGATCAATATACAAAAGCCGATGGGAAAATGATTTAGTGATCTTTATAAATGAATTATGTGAAGAATCTTTACACTTCATTCCCAGATACTACCTCAACTCAATATTAATATAGTTATCGTCTAGGTGACATGATAGTTATACATCGTATAGAAATTAAATGTGGCAAAACAAAGAAACAAACCTGTGATCGCTTGTCTGTGGAAGAAGCATGCTTTTGATGGTTCTGAGGTTGCATCCCGGGCCTCTCGGTCATAGGATGTGGCGTTGGTGCCTCAGGTGGTGGAACCATTATCATTGGTGACGGAGCAGCAGAAGGCCAATATACCCAATTCCCAGGATTATTAGCCGGAGACATTGTACAATTCTCTCCACCTAACCTTAAGCTTTGGTCACTACTTTGGCTCTGATGCTGAGCTTGATGGCTGTGGTGGCGATAATGGTGCGACGGTAATCGTCTCTGCCGAGCCATTCTCTTTTTCCTAGCCTCTTTAGTAGCGGATGAACCCAACCTCGCCAATCTCTCGCCATTCCCATCGAAAAGTTGGTAAGGATATTGACTGTACAAACCCTGAGGATTAGCATTAGCGGCGAGGTTACTTTCATTTTCAGGAAATGGATTGTATTGAGAAGCTACCATAGCGGAGAATTGTGATGGAGGCCATGATTGAGCAGATTCCATGGTCTGATATTCCATATTTGTAAATGAAGGTATATTAGAGTAAGGATCCCCTGCGTATCCCGGTGCCATAGGAGTCGAGAAAAAGGGATCGGGGCCGGGGATATAAGGAGAGGGAGTTGGCATCCATGGCGAAGGATAGAAGCAAGCACTTGGATCAGATGCAACAGCATTATTATACTGGAAACTGGAGTTTGGGTTAGGGTTTGAATCATGAAGCTGAGACTCTTGATATTGACAAAGAGAATCAGAGGCTGCTGCTGCTGCTGCTTCTCTCATTCGTTTCTTTTGCAGTTGGTATTGTTCAACCCATTCAAGTATGAGTCTCAACAGCTGCTTCTTCCCTTCTTTCGTGCCGCCCAAACGTTTCGACGCACTTTCTATTGTCGAACGCTTGAGCTTAATACTCCTCATGTCTTCCGCAGAGATATAGTCTTTGTTTTGCTTCAGCCACTCGAAGAAGATAACAGCTAGCTCGCCGTTACCTGTGAAAAAACTCAACCCATCATTTTGATCATCACCACCTTCATCGAGCTGCGGTTTGCTTTCTTGATTCTGCTGATGATCTTGTGAGAGTTGGAATGACTGATCTGACATGTTGTAATCTTGTGGATTTTGATTATCACTTTGGAAAAGCGTACAAGGATCCCAAAATTCATTTCCATCGATAAGATCCATGTATCCAAGATCTTCCATAACGTTTAAGCAATCAACATCATCTTCTGGCGGAGGGAGACTCAGTTCCATTGAAGTGGTTGATGACAAAGCTGGTGGTTGGATTTTCTTGTGAACATCTTCTTCTACGTCGGATTTAAGAACTGCCCATGAAGCAGAATTAGAAGAAGAAGCCGAAGACGATGAAGAGGAAGTAGGAAAAGGCTTAGAAAGAGCAGTAGGAGCTGAAGAAGTTGATGAAGAAGAAGACATGCATGGGAAATCAGGGAGAGGTAGAAAGTCGGTGGAAAAAATGGAAGTGTCATTCACATCAAGATGATGATGTGAATGAGTACCATCTTCATTAAGAAAAAACTCAGCGTCACCCACAATAGCCCCAAGTACTTGTTCTTCCTCCATAGGTACAAATTCATTAGTTTGTTGGTGGTGGTGCTGGCTTTGAATGTCATCCATAGCTACCATAACATTCTCTAATCCATCCTCCAAATCTTGCTTACCATGATACTCTAATCCTCTTTTCATCTTTGTTTCTTGATTTTTACAACTTGAAGGTAGCAAGAAAAGGCTCTCCTTTCGTTATATACGAAGTGAGGTGAAAAAGGAAGAAGAGGAGGGTTTGAGAAAAAGAGAAGTTTAGAGAGAGAGAGAGAGATGGAGAGAGAGAATGGGTAGAGATACTCTGCGTACGGATAAGGAAGTGAGTAGCTTTGTAACCGATTAAGGAAGCAAGCTAGGTTTAGAGGAAGCAAAAGGGACTCTTTCTTTCTCTCTTTCCCCCACACACCACCTTATAGTATCAAATATGCAAGTGGGCTTTTTTTGCAACATAAACCATCTGCTGCTAGCCTAGGGCATCTCTCTAAATAATTAATTCTCACTAATAACAAATCTAGTCTAGTGAAAGCGACTCTTCCTGGTTCTTGATTACTCAAGACACTACACTCTAATTAAATACTGTATTAAAGCACAACTTGTACAATTTAAGTACTAAAATACCTATAAAAGGATGAAATAATTTGTAAGACTACTCTAAATACGAACAGGAAAGTGGAGAGTGGAAGTAGAATTCCGGCAAAACCAAAGAAGTGATGAACTTGGGAACATTGAACAACTCCTCTCTTTTTTTATCCTTCTTACAAGACAAACATTTGTAGTCTGTATTAGTGCAAAAAGCACTCACCAAACAACAAACTAAGATCGTCAGAATTCACAAATAAAAACAACCCACCACGGCTTATTATCGCTACTATAACTCTTGTGGACGGTTCTGGGTAGTTCTCATAAGAGTTTGCTACTTTTTGTTGCAGATAAGTTCAAATGGTTTTTTTTGTTTTTTTTTTTTGGAAGGTTTAGTTTTGTTATTAACTAAGAGAGAGAAACTTTTGAAATAAAGAGAGAGATAACTGATAGAGGTGGTTTTGAAAAGTTTAAAAAAAGAGAGAAGAAACCACCAAAACAAAACCTGGTGCCGGTTGTTTCTACACTTATTCCCGTATTCTCCGCCATATGACATACGCTGTCACCTGAATGGTGCTACCCAGCGGTGCTCTTCAGTTCACACTTTTATGAGGTGAAAAAAACAAAACACTAACGTTACTCCACCATTGATGACACAGGCAGCTCAATTCTACTTTTTTAAAAGATATATAAAAAATCGTAATAATATATGTAGATTTGGCCTCACGGTTAATAAAGTGGATAAAAATTACAAAAATTAAAATTTTAAATTTTAGCACAGAAAAAACACGATATATAATTTTTTTCATTTTGTTTTAAATGATATATAAAATCACATATGATAACACTTATATTGCAATAGAAGATAACAGGTACACGATAAAGTGAAATAAGCAAAACATGATAGGTCATCACTGTTGCTAAAAAAAACGTAACAAAATGCGCTGAAAAATATTAAAGCATGAAGGATTGGACCGACTGGTGAGAGGGGTAATGGTAGTGGTATAGTAGTGGGAAAAGAGTTTCCTTTTGTTTTGGTCACAGGGCTTGTCTCCATTCGTAGGTGAAACGGCGGAGTTCTTCATTTGCTGCAACGTGTCCCTTCCCTTTTCTCACACACATACTAAAATTAACAAAATATACAAAAATCACGCATAATACAACAATCCGTTCTTCACTCTACCAATAGAAAATCAGGGCAGTGTCATAAGCAAACCTCAAAGCCTAAAAATAACCAAAATTCCTCAAAGGGATAGAGCTAAAGTCTGATAATTGCATTTGCATGAAAGGAGAAAGACGAGTAGTAGGGTGACAGGAGAGAAGGTTTTTATGCCAATTTTTAAAATGAAGGAAAATGTTTGGTTCCATGGAGAAAGGAAGAAAAGACTATTGGCTGTTGTTATTTTTTGTTTTTGGCATGCGTGCACAATGTGGTCATTCGGCTGTTGCGGTGCCTCGTTCACGTGAATTTGGGGCCACGAGGGGCTTCCCACCCTATTGGATTCTGCCATATCATCATCATAACGTCTTCCTTTTACTTCCCTCTTTTCATTTCCAATGTCAAAATAAAACCGCTGACCGGAAATTGGGAAGTCATATTTAAAATCTCTACAATTTCGTTCAGACAATTTTCTTTCGTCTAAAAGACTCTTATGCTTTCTTTTCATGAGTCTATTTTTAGAATATAATTATTTCTAATCAAAATAAAAAATACTTAATATATAAAATTAAAACTGCTCAAAAATATATCTAAAGAATTATTTTCGGCTAGCAATCAAACATAAAGATAATACTTTTGTCATTTTCATAGAGCTCAAAATAGTTTTAGTACCTTTCTATTAAGTGTACTGAAAGTTTTAAATTTAGTTTGGTGTCATCTAATATATAAAGTCTTCATATAATAGATATCCAGATTCATATAATTTACTTATTCTTATTTCTATAATTCTGCCATATTCTTTTTTTTTTTTTAAATTAATTTTGTGACACTTGTTTATTGAAGATATAGATGATTTACTCATTCATATCACACCAAAAAAAAAAAAAATTAAATTAAATTTAAAATGTAGATATTATTTGTTTGTAACATCATCACATATATGTACAAAAGAAAACACAAAGTTACCCACATATCATGAATTAGCAAACTGATCTTTACAAGTAGAAATAATATGATCAAATTTTATTTATTATTATTTTTAAGAGTATTGCATATTAATTTCAGTTGTTGTTTTTTCCCCAAAAAAAATTATTGTTTCTACTTAATCTATGAGATGATTTCAGCCTAACGTTTTTGCTTTATTATATAAATATCTGTAATCCGATTTGTTTTCCCTAGCTCAATGAAAGACGCGAAGTTAGCATTTCCGGCGGCTAAGAATGCATCTTTTGGAGCTTGTATGAGGAAGTTGGGGGCAAAGACAGGGACAATAAGTTATACAAGCTAGCCAAGGTGAGAGAGAAGAAAGCTCGTGACATGGACCAAGTAAACTGCATCAAAGACGAGGTATTGGTGGAAGAGGCACGTATTAGACAAAGATGGAAGACATACTTCCATAAACTTTTAAACAGGGAAGGGGACATGAACATTGTAGAGAATTGGAAAACTTTGAGATTCGGCGATATTTCGGATATTGTAGACGAATTAAGATTGTAGGGGTTGAGGGGGCAATGCGAAAGATGAGTAGCGAAAGATGAGTAGGGGTAGACCGACTGAGCTAGATGAAATTGTGGTAGAAATTTTAAAAAATGTGAGCTGGCAGGCTTGAAGTAACCTAATAGGTTGTTTAATATCAATTTTAGGACCAAAAAGATGCTCGAAGAATGGAGGTGTAGTATGACAATTCTATTATACAAGAACAAAGTTGATATCCAAAATTTCAATAACTACAGGGGTATCAAGCTACCGAGTCGCACTATAAAAGTTTAGGAGAAGGTGGTGAAAGTGGGGGTGAGAAAGAGTGTGTATGTTTTCGAGAACCAATTCGAATTCATGCTGGAACGATCGACTACGGAAGCCATTCATTTAGTGAGGAGATTGGTGGAGCAGTATAGGGAGAGGAAGAAGAACTTGCATATGATGTTTATTTATCTATAAAAGACTTACGGCGAAGTCCCTAGGGAGATTCTATGGAGATATTTGTAGGTTAGCAGTATCTTTGTAACGTACAATAAGGTGATTAAGGACGTGTATGATGGAGCTAAGACCCGGGTGAGGACTATTGGAGGAGATTCCGAATATTTTCCAATTTGAGCAGGACCAAAATAGAATACTTGGAGTGCAAGTTCAGTGATGGGAACCATGAAGCAGAAGTAGACATGAAACTTGATAGCACAAGTTATCCCCAAAAGAGATGGTTCAAGTATCTTGGGTTTGTAATCCAAGGTAACTGGGATATTTACGAGGATGTCACATATCGTATTGGAGCGGGATGAATGAAATGGAGGCTCGCACGCATCTGGTGTTGTGTTTGATAAGAATGTACCACCAAGACTTAAGGACAAGTTTTGTAGAGTGGTGGTTCACTACAAAAAAAAACTCGAATTAGCTACGAATGTCGTCGCTAATCAGTCGCTAAAATGCTCATAGCTAGCAGGATTTCTTGATAATCCGTTGCTAATCTGCCGTTAAATGATATTAACGATGGATTTTTCTGTTTAGCTATACAATTTATCCATGGCTAAAACCTAATATTTTTAGTAATGGTTAGATCGACTATGTAGTATGGAACAGAGTGTTGGCTAGTAAAAAAAGCACATGTCTAGAAGATGAAAAAATGAGGATGTTGAGATGGATTGCAGGCATACCTAAAATGATTAAATTAGGAATGAAGTTATTCAGGACACGATGGGAGTGACCCTTGTGGAGGACAAGATGAGAGAATCGAAGCTGATGTGCTTCAGGCATGTGAAGATGATAGACACAGATACTCTTGTTAGAAGGTATGAGATGTTGGCCATGGAGGGCCTGAGAAGAAGTAGAGGTAGTTAGGCCTAAGACGTTTAAGGAGAGGTGATTAGGGTGTACATGGTACTGCTTCATCGTACCGAAGACATGACCCTTAATAGGAGGTTGTGGAGGTTGAGAATCAGGGTTAACGATTAATATGTAATTGAGAGTTTCTCATATCTTACTAGTAGTATTAGTATTATTCTTATATTGTGTTCTTAATCTTAGATCTTTATTTACTCCCTATTGTTTCGTTTGCTTAAATTAACTTATTATTATGTTGATATTACTATTTGTTGCCATAACTTCCTTTTTTGACTTTTTCTTGAGCCCAGGGTCTATTGGAAATAGCTCCTCTAACGTTATAAGGTAGGGGTAAGATCTGCATACATACTACCCTCCTCATACCTCACTTGTAAGATTATACTGTGTTTGTTATTGCTGTTGTTGATGATTTATTTTTCCTAATTATTTTGACTTGCAATTAGCCATGTGGAACTTAATTAAAGAATAATTGCCAATTACTTTGTTTACCCATAAAATGGAACAGTTTAATTTGAAATGTGATTTATAATCAATTTGATCCAAAAATGATAAAGAAATAGAACAAGAAAAAGAATATTAACGACTGAAATTAAAGAAGATAATGAGCTTGGCTCCGAACTCGGTCTTTCAGATAGCATAAATGAAGGTGATGATAAAACTATTAAATTGAGCGTAAAATAATGAAGTATAGTTTCGTGTGAAGAATCTTTCATGTCTTACAAGAGTTGCCAATCTGATATTTATAGCTATTCCTAGGGAGACAAGATCCTAAAATGAAGCTCTTCTTGAATAAGAATAAAAATGTCATTGATGGGCGCATAACGACTGGCTTTGAATACATATATTCTCTGTAACGACTGCTCATTATATGCTATCTTATGTCAAGCCTTTGAGTCTTTGCTATCGGTTTTTCCACTTTAAGTATCCATTTTGTACCGGTTACGCACTTCATAATCGATTCCATTCATTCATCGATTCAACTTCTATCTGTTCTCGATTCCACGTGTCACCTCGCTATTTTAGCCACTTGTAATCAACCAATTTCATCCCGTACAGATAGTCCCCCTACTTTATGGTGACGCAACTCAATTTTCCTTGGAAGTAGATGAGAATTCTTTTCTTGGCGGAAAAGTTCTTAAACGGTCTCTGACATTTGAAAAGATGCACGTCTCTTCGCATTTATTACCCTGAACATGTGTTGCCCCGTGGTTCAACAAGTAGTTTTGCCGGGTTTCGAGGTAATCATGACCACGATTTTTGCCGTCTATATCTTCTTCACTACTCATCATTTTTTCTTCTTCACTTTTATTACTTTCACAATCCTTTTCGTTCCCTGAATTTCCTTAGAGAGATTTTTTTACAACCTTTAACTTCTCAGTAAGAACATATTTACCTATCTTTTACTACCATGTCTTTTACAGTGTTTCCGAAGTTTTTTTTTTGTGGAGGCCCGAAGAAAAATAAAGCCAAGGAGGTTGACGTTGAGTCTGATCCTCCCACTGTTAATACCATCATACCACTCCATCTTAGCATTCCAAACAATCTCCAAGGAAAATCCCCCTATACAACTTCTCAAAGCCACCAACTTTGGCCAGTTCACAGGTACCCATCTCTCATTCGTCCTTCTAGTATCCTAACTATGAAGGAGGACTGCAACTACCCCAATATTGAAATCCTTACCCCTGATAGGTAGAGCGAGTTACCTACTCCAAGGAGGGTTTTCGTATGTTTATACGTATACCTTTGCTTTGGGTCCCTTTTCTTTGGGGTTGAGTGAAGGGCTCGACCGTATAATTTTGGAATTTTTCCATCGATATCAGGTATGCGTAGCATAAGTAGGTCCATCTATATGGAGGAAGATGGGCTGCCTTCGTCAATTACGCACTGAGACTGGGGAAACCCTAACTCTTGCACATATGATGAACCTCTACTCTTTAAAGATTTTTTGTGGGAGAGTGTTAAACTTCAGCAAGCATGGTCACCACGCCATTCTTACCAGCGTAGATGATGACAAAAACCATAGATGGATGGAACAATTCATCGTTATTTCTACCAGGGACATCATCCTGACCACAACTCCAGCTTTTCTCGAGTCGTGGAACCTTTTCCTTAAGTCTTCGATTATTTGCTTCATTTCTTCGTAAAAGGATAATATCATATTTTGCTGATTTTTTGTTTCCTTCATTTCAGATACCTGCTAGGAACCACCACGGCTTCACGGTCTGGACTGAAAGGTTTAGAAAATTCTGAATATTACAACTCTGAAATCCCGATAGTGGAAGGAAATGGCTCTCAAATATGGGTGGAAGGCCAAGAATCATGGTAAGCCAAAGTCCTTCTTTCTTTTATCCTTGTTCGAACACAAGAAATCTCATGAATAAATTGTTAACTCTATTTTTGCCTTATACAGTGCTTTTGAGGGGTTCCGTCACCTACCCCGAAGTAGACGCCCTAGATGACCTCAAGAAGGTCAAGAGGGTGTTGCAAAATGCCCTTGACCAAAGCATAGCTCGTGGATTTTCTCGAGTCTGCGGTGAAGGTGCTTCCTCTCGGAGTCCCCAGCCCAAGGATAACAAGCCGAAGAGATGACGTTCTTTCTCGGCTGGGACTCAGGAGAAGAAAATAAAGAAAACACCAACCGAGATGGACACAATCAGTGGTCCTCGATATGAAGGAGAAGACAGTGATGAAGAGGCTTCCTTTCAAAGGAGATCATCATCAGCTCAATCGGATGCTCAGCCAGGAAGCTCCAAAATTCTTTGTTAGAGGAGGTTCAGGCGCTTTGGGGGGAGATGGGTTTAGTCAAAAAGGTTGATTCGCATTTTTCGATACCTTCTGATGCTCCCAATCAGAGGAGTTCGCCTCCTGATCTTTCTCTGCCACCAACTACTGAGATAGACTCAATTATCATCCCCTCGGTACCGGTTTCCACTTCCTCATCTACAGTAACAACTTCCTACCCGTCAATACCCGCTGCTCCATTTCCACCATCAACATATGTACCGGTAACAACTGCTCAAGAAAGGAATGGTTCTCCCCCACAGTCTCCCGAACACTGGAACTTGGGGAACAATTACTCAACCTCTTCTCATGATCCTTGAGGGAGGCGAAGTGCCACTCTTTCAATTTTGAAAGAGTGTCCTATTTTATCCAAGACGGTGGAGCCTGGCAGTTATCTGAAGCCGCTAGTTTCGAAGAAGGACTGGAAAAGTATGGGTTCCCTTTCAAGAGAATGTCTGATAAACAACAACATGCACAGTCGGCGCAAGTATCATCCCTCTATCCTCTTTACCGTTTACATGTCAGCATGACAACCTTAACATTAACCCTTTTTAGGCCAACCTCCTTTATTCTGAGGGCCTACAAAGGTTGATTCTGGATAAACAAGGACTTGCTTCAGAGCGGGATCAACTTTTGGCTGAAAAGAACCAGCATGCCACGTGCCTCCCGTAAACGTTGCTCAGATGGACGAGCTTGAGGCTCAGTTATAGCAAACCAATCAAGATATATGGACCACAACCGAGAAACCACTCAATTTCATGAAGACCTTAGAGAGGCTAAGGCTAAGCGAGTCGAACTTCAGGATGTTGTAATCGTTGCTGCCGAGCGCGAGTTTGACTTTTGAAGGCCAATTTATGCTCCAAATCGAGGAGGCCCATGTTGCACAAGAAAATAGGGCCAGAATGGAATAGAGGCTTAAGAGGGCCATGGATAAAAACTGACTTCACTCAACTACCAATGTGGAACTTGATTCCCGCCTCAGTGCCATGAAGGCTGAAAGAGAGGAGCTCCTGGCCGAAATTGATAAACTCCGAGCAAAACTCCAGGATTAGGAAGATTCCATCGTCTTCGAGAAGAACTATGTTATATTTCATATGAAGAGGAAGACCTTGGAGGAGGCCAGAATAGACATTTCCTATATGGATGATTGCATTGCCAAGGCACGGGAATTGGAGTTAACTACTCATGAAAACCTTCTTGCTCGGCCCGCTGCGACTGACTCCTCGAATACTAGTTTCGAATATTCGGGAATCGAAGGGAGATTGAAGAGGATGAAAGGCCCTAAATCGGTAGCGGATCCACCTTCTTCTACTAGAGGAAATGTAGACCCTTCTCTCCCTACGGGTTCTGGTGGAAATAAATAATATAAATTTTTCTCTTTTTTTAATATCTTTTGTTATGATGCCACAACTTTTATTGATTTTGGAACAATAATAAAATATTTTTTTGTTTAAGTGATGTGCAAAAATATCCTTTTTTTCGTTTAGTCGATAAATCTTTAGATATATTTCTTCATCTGATAACTTATGATTTTGGGTGTAACCACTTATGGAATCTACCCTTTACAGTGAGGGTTTCAAAAGAGAGGACGCTTATGTTTACGGTGCTATTGAAGAGGGCGTCTCTTGTTCATTCTGGCACAAGCATTTGAAGTTTTTGTTAACTTTCAAACGATAAAATTAACTCATCATTTGGACAAGAAATACGATAAAAATAAAAGGATTTAATTTTATTCCCTCTATATTTAAAAGTACATGGGCATTCACTTGCTTAAGTAAATAAAGTTGCCAATACATGTGGCTAAGTTGTACAACTTATTTCTACGGGGTTGATCATGCAGTCCCAGGTCCTGATTAGACATTGACCCCGGTTCTTACAGTCCCCAATTTTCGTGGCACTCTTAGTGCCGTATCATGCATCCCCTATCCTGTGTTCGAATGCAAAGAATGAAAATTCGAACATTGGAAGTCTTGTATCCATATTGCTTGTTTATCGGTGGAGACAACTTGTGAACGATTAAATAATCCTTTTTAATAATGGAAGGTGAGGCTTTTCATCGAGCCAAAGATTATTTAACCATCCACATAGCTATTTACAATCGATGTGATAATATTAGTGCCTTGATATTTAAAGGTCTTGCATTTGCCGATGATGCTTCCTTCATAATATGCTTTTCCTTGCTGCCTTGTTAAAAACCTTGCCAGAAAAACCCGATTGGGAAAAACACTGGTTGAAGGGAAAACGAGTGCAGTACATACTTTCAGCATCGGTAAGAAACATCAGCAATAATACCTTTTGAGGCGAGTCACATTCTAATTGCTGGGCCGTTTGACTCCATCTTCATTTTCTAATTCATACGATCCTTTACCGGTGATAACTGAAACCCGGTAAGGACCTTCCCATGTTGGTCCCAGTTTCCCTGTGTTTACTTCCCTAGTGCTCTGAGTAACCTTTCTCAAAACCAGTTTTCTACTTTGAAATAACAAAGATTCACCCTGAAATTATAATACCTTTCCATTCTTTGGTTTTGAGCCACCATCCTCACGTATGTCAGGTCCCGGTGTCTTCAAGCAGGTCTAACTTCACGAGCAATTCTTCATTATTTGCCTCTTTGGTTTCTCGGGAAAATCTTAAAGTCGGCTCCCCCACTTCTCCGGTATCAGAGCTTCCGAGTTGTATATGAGAGATAATGGAGTTTCTCCCGTTCTCGACTTCGCCGTTGTCTGATATGCCCGTAGCACACCCGTTAAATCCTTGGGCCATTTGCCCTTAGCATCTTCTAACTTCTTTTTAAAGTTTTGAACAATTACCTTGTTGGTTGATTCCGCCTGTCCGTTAGCACTCGAGTGGTAAGGCGAAGAAGTGATTCTTTTTATCTTTATTCCTTCCAAGAACTTTGTGATTTTTGAACCTATGAACTTTGGCCCGTTGACACATTCGATTTCCTTCGGTATTCCAATCTGGTCCTATATGAAGTCAACCACTTCGCGTTCTCGGATCTTTTGGTATGGACCTATTTCAACCCATTTAGTGAAATAATCGATTAAAACTAAGAGAAATCTTACCTTTTCGTGGCTTGATGGTAAAGGTCCAACAATGTCCATCCCCCATTTCACGAATGGTCATGGAGACACCATCGAATGCAAGAGTTCTGATGGTTCGTGCACTACCTATGCATGCGGTTGACATTTTTCGCATTTCTATACGATTGCCTTTGCGTCCTATTCCTTCTGGGATCAATAATATCTAGCCCTGGACAACTTGAGAACTAACGAGTTTGCACCCGAATGGTTTCCACAGACTCCTTCGTGGACCTCTCTCATCACATAGTCCACCTCTGAGCCCCCCAGACACCGAGTCAGTGGTCCTTGGAATGATCTCCTATATAGCTTCCTATCTACGAGGCAGTAGCGAGCTATTTTGGTTCGTGTGCCTGGGACGCCTTTGGGTCTTCAGGTAATTTACCATGCCTGAGATATTCAATGAACTCGTTCCTCCAGTCCCAAATTAATTTTGTCAAATTGACTTCACAGTGGCTGTTGATACCCAATTTTTCCCTCATATTTTTCAAATATATTTATATACTTTCAAAATAGTGCATATACATCATCATTTGGTTTACAAGCATGCACAAATATTTTTTCATAATTTTTCATAATTTTTAAGACTTTAAATCAATTTATTTCTGCATTTTATTATATAAATATCCAATAATTATCCTCCAAATTATTTTTGTGATGATGTAATCATCTAAAACATATCATTATACCCCTACAAAGTTTTAAAATTTTCAGTGCATTTGTTATAATTACGTTTGCATTTTAAGGCTAATGCACATTTTGCAATAATAGCACATGCATGCTTCATTACATTATTTATGCAAAAAAATAACCTTTTATATTTTTATAGTGTTAAATAATTATTTTTAATCATTTTTATGTATAAATGATATTTTTGTTAGTTATTTATTATTTTTATAAATTATTTATTTATTAAATTGGGTATTTAAAATCTGGTCCCCAATTTTCAATTAAATATGGACCCAAACACTACCCAAACTAGCCCAATCACCTAAGCCCAATACCCCTGGCCCAATTTCCTTTACCCACTTAGTAACCGACCCAACCCCTGCCTAAATCCCAGCCGTTGAACACAAATGATTAACGGCTCATAGACAACCCCTCCCTTTCTTTATATCTCAGCCCCCCAAACCATAAACCCCATTCTCCAAAACCAGCTGCCTCTATTTCCCTCCTCCCGCCACCTCACTAAAATCCCCCCAAATCCTGTTCCTAATGGGATTCTTTCCCCATTCACTTAGCATTTCGGCGTTTTCCCTTTATTTGGTAACTCTTTACAGAATAACTTAAGTACTTGCCTAAACACGGAAAGTCACTTTGATTCTGTCCTAATCAATTAAGGCCAAACACGTTTATTTGCATCGTGTAAGCCCGATTTGTTCGTATCTTGCTGATTCCCTAAGGTTAGGGTTTCAAATTCTCTTTTGATTCGAACCTAAACTGGTTCAAGCTTTGACTTTTAGCATTATTTCGTCTATATTCACTCTATTATGCGTGAATCTGCCTATTTCTGTTGATTCCTTTTACTTTCCCTCAATTAGGGTTTCAGATCTATTCTAATTAAACCAAATCTGGTTCGATTCTCTGTTTCTTTTGAATAATTTCCTATCCACGTTCATTTTTACGCAGTGTGTGATTATTTTGTCATTATTTCTCTGCCGATTTTGTGTGATTTACCTAAAACTAGGGTTTTGAATTTACCTTTCCTTACTGATTTAGATGCTTGAATTAATTATTTTCCATATTATGTTTTTAGTTTTCTGCACTATTTAAACCCCTCCCCACTCTCCTTTGATGAAGTTTTTTTCAAGTTCTGAGTTCGAAAATATTTCACTACTATAACAAAAATTGTGTGCTTCCATTCTTGAACAATCTCATTCTGTGTTTTGATTCCTGGCTGGCTGAAAGCCAAGGCGAAAAATCTCCAAGTTCTTGCTTATGTTTGGTGATATTTACCACACTGTTGGATCCCTTTCTTCTGTGTTTCATCTCAACTGGTGAGTTATTAGACCCTCTGCTACTTCATTATGATTATTTGCTCAATGTGCTATTTCAACTAGACTATGTTATCTTATATGCTCTTACTTGTAGTTTGAGACATGTTTGAACCTATTTTGAGTTTATTAATGAAATTCTGCTTAAACTCTAGGTTATGATCACTATCTTTTTTAAGTTGAGTTTGTTAGGAACCTGTTTATAAACATGCTCTCATACCTTTTCCTGTGGATTGGTCAACCATGTATAGATGTGTGCATTAACAGATTTATAAGTCTGTTTGTTGAACCTGTTATAATGTGTCCTGTTTGATTTTGTTCTTATTATATTTTGACACCTCTAGTAACTGCTTCAATCAGTATTTAACATGTCCTTACCTATTGCTAATTAATGTGATTCCTTCCTATGACACTAGTTCCTGTACTTAGTCTAATCTGGACAACGCTGCGCATGCGAAAAATGTTGAAACTTCAGATGGTCGCAGTACTCTGGAACAAAATGATTTGGTCCTACGATTGGAGCAGAAAATACTGGAATTACAAGGGGAACTTGAGCCGGTCCGCAACTTTGCAAACCTCTCACTCACCTTAACCGTCCCAGATATCAACCAACAGAATGCCCAAAACCCAGCATCCTCTCAAAGCACACCGAACCAACATCCACAAAATCCTCCCGCACCTCATCAATACGTAACACCTCCCCAAAATCCCAATCCTCCACCAGTACAACCTCCCCTTCAGCACCAATATCATCCAACTCAGTATCCACAAACTACTACCTACCATACCCCTCAAAATACACTGAAACCTACCCCCGAGCCGCAGAACTCACCCAATGATCACCACTACACCCAAATCCTCGGTATCCATCAGAACAACCCCATATATGTAGAAACTCTACCTCACCCCACTTAACAAACCCCATATACACCAGAATCCGCTGAGAAGGACCTGCTCATCAAGAATATGCCAAAGGAACTTAAGAAGCTCACAAGTCGAGTCCAAGGTGTCGAAGGGGGGTAAAGGCATTGACGGTTTGAACTATGAAGATCTGTGTATTCAGCTGGACGTATAACTACCGAAGGTTACAAACCTCCCAAGTTCGAGATGTTTGACGGAACAGGTGACCCAAAGGTGCATCTAAGGACATACTGCGACAAGCTCGTAGGAATAGGAAAGGATGAAAGGATCCACTTGAAATTATTCATGAGGAGCCTCACTGGAGACGGCCTATCTTGGTACATCAGTCAAAATCCAAAGAAATGGGTCAGCTAGGCAAGCATGGCATTGAATTTCATGGATCGATTGAGGTTTAATACGTAGAATGCACCAGACGTCTTCTACATACAGAATCTCAAGAATAAGCTAATTGAGAATTTCCGCGAGTATGCTACTCGGTAGAGATCGTAAGCTGCGAAAGTAAGACCGTCTTTGGAAGAAGAGCAGATGAACACGTTCTTTGTCCGAGCCCAGGATCCACAATACAACGAAAGGTTAATGGTTATCAAGAATCATAACTTCTCCGGCATTATCAAATTGGGGGAAAGAATTGAAGAAGGAATCAAGAACGAAATGGTAACTAATTTAGAGGCACTCCAAGCTACTAACAAAGCTTTGCAGTCAGGGGGTATATCCAAAAAGAAGGAAGTAGGGTCCGTAATGGTGGCCCAAGGTCCAAAATCTCCTCTTACATATCAAACACCTCCACCCACATATCAACCTTCACCTTCATTTAATCCACAACCCGCCACCGCCTACCATACTCATAACACCCAGCCACCATATTACCATTCACCACCAGCCCGCCAAAACTATCAGAAACCCATACCAAATTTTGACCGCAGGCCGCCCAAACAATATAACCCTATTGCTAAACCTATCGATCAATTATACGAGAAACTGAAAGCTACTGGATATGTCACCCCTATTCCCGTTGTTTCCATGGAAAACTCTTCTCAATGGGTCAATCCAAAAAAAACATGTGCCTACCACTCCGGCATGAAAAGTCATACCATCGATGAATGTCGCACTTTCAAAGACAAGATCCAGACATTAATTGATACTAAGGTCATACAAGCAAAGGAGGCTACACCTAACATCCGCAACAATCCCCTCCCAGATCACAGGGGCGAGGGGGTGAATGTGATAGATATTGACGAAGAATGGGACCCGAAAGGGTCAATTGGGCTTATTCGAGAAGGGGATGACCCCAAGAAGCCTGCGGTCACCCTCACTCCTATTGTGGTACAGATACAACCAGCAGTCGAAGTTGAAGAAGCCGCACCGACCCCGTTCGAGATAGAAGTAACAACACCTGCTCCGTTTGAAGTAGAAGTGACCACACCCTTCACTGTGACGGTAGCACCCGAACCATCCTTTAATTCAAAAGTTGTACATTGGGACTATGTTACAGAGGCCAGGAGAAAAGGAAAGGCAAAAATGGAAGAAGTTGGTGTCGTACAAGGGATGACCAGGACTGGTAGAGTTTACACACCTGAGCACTTAGGGGGAACAAGTAAAGAAGATGCTTCCAAGCAGCCCATCATTGAAACTGGACGGATGATCTTTGGAGAAAGGTGCAAGCAAGGGAATATTCTTTAGTGGACCATCTGAACAAAACCCCTGCTCAGATATCCATTTTATCACTATTACAAAATTCCGAAGCACATAGGAATGCTTTGATGAAAGTATTGAACGAAGATTAAGTGCCCAACAATATCACCAGCGGGGAAATGGCTAACATGGTAGGACAAGCACAATAGAGCCATAAAATCACTTTTCATGAAGGCAAATTGCCACCAGAAGGATTAAGCCACAACAGAATGCTGCATATCACGGTACAATGCGAGGATAAATTTATTGCCAGGGTTTTGATAGATGGAGGTTCCACTCTCAACATCTGTCCATTGACAAATCTAAAGAGACTGGGCAAAGGATTACATGAAATACGGGCAGGGACTATAAACGCGAAAGCATTCAACAGATCTCAAAGGGCCATGATCGGGGAAACCAATCTTTGCTTACAAATGGTCCCGACTTGGTTTGATGTCGAATTCCAAGTATTCGACATATCCGCCTTGTACAACTTATTATTGAGACGACCTTGGATACATGCCGCTGGGGCTGTGGCTTCTACTTTGCACCAGGCTGTAAAGTTCGAATGAGATCATCAGTAGGTGATCATTCATGGAGACATGAGTGATCCTATTTATACCAATCTAATTGTTCCCGTCGTGGAAAATAGAAGGAAATTGGGCGGAGAGACTTATTATCATATCGAGCGCGTCAATGCAATTGAGAAAAACAAGTAGTGGAGCAAAAAAATAGAAAGCATACTAGCATGGGAAGGATAAGAACCCGGTAAAGGGCTCGGGAAGAATCTCCAAGGTATTTCCAAGCCAATACAGCTAAAACGTCACGTCACGGCCTTTGGATTGGGATATCAATACACCTGGCATGAGTATCAAAATTGGTCTCCACCATGACGCGGTCCTTACTACCCTCTTGAATAGCCAATACCGCATTTGAGCCAATCTTTCCATCAAGCTGGTATGGTGTGGGGATGCGAAGAGGACGAGGTGCTAGACGGTCTGAGGAATTTATTCCTAGGAGAGGAAGACATGGATTGCAGTGTAATAGTTGAGGAGGAGGAGAAGGAAGGCCTCGTCATCCATATAGTGGATAAGGGAGCCGTTCTCAGGAACTAGACAACCACAACATCAAGGGCCCGCCGAGTCCCGGGGTAGCCTAGCTACTAGTGTCATTTATTTTTTGAAAACAATCCTTTTGAGCATTTTTAAAATATTTTCAGTATTTTGTTTTGGAAACCTTTGTTTGGATCATTAAAATCGCTTTTGTTTAACATTTTTGTACTTATCAATGGCTTGTTATTTTCTTATTATTTATTACTATTCTCTATATTTTTCTCTTATCTTGATGAACCAACGACTATGACATGTAATGAGGCAACGCAACATAAGGATAGTGACTAAGAAGAGATAAAAGAAGAAGATGTAATACCTGAGGAAATTGTCAGAGAAGTTGAGAATTTTGAAAATAAGCCTAAGTTCAACGTGGAAGAAACTGAGAAAGTCAATCGGGGCAGATCCTTATTTGCTGGTCTATAGTACTGAAGCTGTTATACCCGCCGAGGTAGAAATTCCTTCCTTAAGAGTGATAAAGAAGCTGAGCTTAGTGATGCAGAATGGATAAGGAGCCGCTCTGAGCAATTAGCTCTCATTGATGGGAAAAGAATGAATGCATTGTGTCACAGTCAACTCTATCAGAACAGAATGTCCAGATCTTTCAACAAAAGGGTCAAACCTAGATAGTTCGCGCCGGGGCAGCTGGAGCTGAAATGGATCTTTCCACATCAGGATGAAGCCAAAGAAAAATTCTCACCCAACTAGCAAGGACCCTACATGGTTCACAGGGTACTAACAGGAGGAGCCCTCATACTCGCAGAAATGGATGGAGAAATTTGGCCAAAACCTATCTACTCAGATGCAGTCAAAAGATATTATGTTTAAACTATTTGCATTTCTTCGTATGATGTAACTGAACTACGCTTGACCTGATTTCTATTTAAGAGGGGATACGTAGGCAGTCCTGTGGGTTCGGTCATAATACAATAAAATTTTCATTTTCCCCATAATCGAAAATTGGGGCAGAATTTTGAGGAGGACCCTCAAAATTCCAAAGCAAGTACAGCTAACAGAACCGTACGTGGAATAGCCAGAAATTTGTCTAGATAACTGGGGCAGAATTTTGAGGAGGACCCTCAAAATTCTATGGCAAAGAAGGTCGCAATGTCTCTAATAGTGTCACAGTTACTGGTTCATCTAATCAATTTTTAAATTGCATATTACTATGTTTCGAATAACTATGCATGCATATTTTTCGAAAACTTTATTTTTTAGCTGGATGCTACCCATGGTAAATCGAACAAGATTTCAATGCGGAGCAAAGAAAAGCAAGCAGATAAAGGCACGAATCACCCCCCCCATAAAAGTCACGATTTTCTTTGAATTTAGGAACAAGAAATAGTCTCTAGTACGTGCGCACTTTAGAATCACTGTCTTCACAACAACAAAGCTACCGAACTCATCTCCAGCTAAGAAATACTCCGCTATCACTTATTATTCATTCATTGCATGAGACTAAGCATTGTCTCAACCTTGCATGAAGCTAAGCCATGCCTCCTCAACTGCATAAGGCTAAGCTCTTCCTTCCCTTTGCATGAGACTAAGCATTGTCTCAACCTTGCATGAGGCTAAGCCCTTACTCCTCAACTGCATAAGGCTAAGCTCTAACTTCCCTTTGCATGAGACTAAGCATTGTCTCAACCTTGCATGAGGCTAAACCCTGCCTCCTCAACTGCAAAAGGCTAAGCTCTACCTTCCCTTTGCATGAGACTAAGCACTGTCTCCACCTTGCATGAGGCTAAGCCCTGCCTCCTCAACTGCATAAGGATAAGCTCTTCCTTCCCTTTGCATGAGACTAAGCACTGTCTCCATCTTGCATGAGGCTAAGCCCTGCCTCCTCAATTGCACAAGGCTAAGCTCTGCCTTCCCCTTGTATGAGACTAAGAATTGTCTCAAATGTTGCATGAGGCTAAGCCCTACCTCCTTAATTGCATAAGGCTAAGCTCTGTCTTCCCCTTGCATGAGACTAAACATTGTCTCAAATATTGCATGAGGCTAAGCCCTGCCTCCTCAACTGCATAAGGCTAAGCTCTGCCGTCCCAGCATGAGACTAAGCTTTGTATCTCCTTGCATAACCACAAATGTTTCTCTATTCAAAAACCTTACATTATTCTCTTCTCTTGGGGCGAAGCTCCGCCTCCAATATTACACAAGACTAAGCTGTCTCTTGTTTTATTTCAAGCATCATGTCTCTGCATCTCATGGGCTGAAATATAGTCAATTTGTCCGAAGGCGTCATAGTCCAAAGGCATCATCCTTATAGCCAGAAGACACCATGCCATGGCCCGAGGATCTCTCAATATTGCACATCATTATTCAAAGGCGTCATAGTTCAGAGGCACCATCTTCATAGCCCGAGAACATCATTTCATGGCTTGCGAATCCTTTACCGCACAATTCATGGCTCGGGACGTCATGGTCTAAGGACGTCATCCTTACCGTCCAAAGACAATCTCCATGGTCCATAGGGAATTTGCATCATGTTTAAATTCATGCAACAATCTATATGCATGCACCGTATTTTGAATTTGCAGGTGATCATGATCGTCTTCACTCCAGTTTCTATTCAACGTTCATATCCTTCAATTATTTCAAACGTAACCGACAACCGTCTTTTACCCATTACCATCTGATACCCACTCAAATATCCATAACCATTCTCAATCTCGATTTTTCCTATCCAGAATATCTTTTACAACAAGTCCATCGATTTATTCCACCGTTGGATCCAGAACTACACATGGCCTAATTCTTGTAAAATCAGGGATAAGTAGGCAACTCAGTGACCAGGGTCCGGCCTATATTTTTTCAAAACTCCACATTCGGTCAAAATCGGTCATCATTTCTTTATCCTACAACTCTTTCATCCTTCTCGGGTAAAGAAGGGCACTTGTTGATACCCAATTTTTTCCTCATATTTTTCAAATATATTTATATACCTTAAAAATAGTACATATGCATAATCATTTGGCTTACAAGCATGCACAAGTATTTTTTCATAATTTTCCATAATGTTAAAGACTTTAAATAAATTTATTTCTGCATTTTATTATATAAATATCCAATAATTATTCTTCAAATTATTTTTGTGATGATGTAATCATCTAAACCTTATAATTATATCCCTACAAGGTTTTAAAATATCAGTGCATTTGTTATAACTACATTTGCATTTTTAAGGTTAAAATTGCACATTTTGCAATAATAGCCCATGCATGCTTAATTACATTATTGATGCAAAAAATAATATTTTATATTTTTATAGTGTTAAATAATGTTTTTAATCATTTTTATGAACAAATGATATTCTTGTTAGTTATTTATTATTTTTATAAATTATTTATTTATTAAATTGAGTATTTAACATATGGCCCTCAATTTTCAATTAAATCTGGACCCAAACACTACCCAATCCAGAGCAATCACCTAACCCCAATACCCCTGGACCAATTTCCTTTATCCACTTAATAAACCGACCCAACCCCTGCCTAAATCCCAACCGTTGATCACAATGATCAACGGTGCACAGACAACCCTCCTTGTCACGACCCGAATTTCCCACCTTCGGGACAGTGATGGCGCCCAACATTGAACCCGCTAGGCAAGCCAACATTTCTGATTAATTACCTTATTCCTTTATCTTTAACAATTTAGCAAACTTTATAATAAAATCACGGAAATTTAAAATACAAGATGACATGATTCAACAGTATGATATAATACTAATACGAAATCCAAAACCAAATTACTCCCAGAACAAGTGGCACAATCTCACGGACTGTCTACGAATACTACAAATAGGAGTCTGAACAAAATAAATACATCTGTCTCAGAAGTAAATAAGAACATAACAGAAATGAAATAGGAGGGGACGCCAAGGCCTGCGAACGTCTGCAAAACTACCTCGGAGTCTCCGCTAAACTGAAGGCAGCAACCCTGATCTAAGGTACGAAGAATCCAGTACCGGGATCTGCACAAAAGTGCAGAATGTAGCATCAGTACAACTCGACCCCATGTACTGAGTAAGTGTCGAGCCTAACCTTGGCGAAGTAGTGACGAGGCTAGGACACGACAACCAAATAAACCTGTGCAGTTTAATCATATACGGAGAAAATAATAACCACAAGAATTAAGCAGCTAAAATACAAGGAAGGGGGAACATGCTGAGGGGAGGAATATCAAATAAAGGACGAAGTAAAGAAACAAAAACAAGTGCACGACATCACCCTTCGTGATTTTACTCTCATCCTCACAATAAATCAATAGAAACGACACGACATCACCCTTCGTGCTTTGAATATCATAGTACGACACGACATCACCATTCGTGCTTTCACTATCATCCTCACCATAAATCAATAGAAAACGAAACGACATCACCCTTCGTGCTTTACACTCTTCCTCACCCAAACAAATCAATAACAACAATCCGAAAAGGAAATCAACAATACAAACAACAATAATAAATCCATAACATCCCGGCAAGGGAGCCAACAGTAGAATCAATATCATCCCGGCAAGGGAAACAACTATAACCAATATCACTTAGTTACTTAACTTCAGACAGTAGTTATTAACTTGAACCAATATTCAACAATGATCAATACCAAAGAAATTCCACCAACATGGATAATTTTCAAATTAAACTCAAGTAATGTTTGATGAAAAATCACATAAGTCACAATATTCCACTCACGACATGCTTTACACCAACGTATAGATACTCGTCACCACACCTATACGTTGCACATTATACTAACACAAAGAAAATAAGACACAATACCTATTCCATCAAGCTAAGGTTAAGCTAAACACTTACCTCGAATTTCACGACCAACTCAAGCGTCAATTACCGCCTTCCCTTTAGATTTTGCTTCCAATTCGATTGTATCTAAACATAATTAGCTTAATAATATCAATAACTGCTAAATAATTCAACTCCAATGCTTAATTATAGGTTTTCTATCATTCTTCCCAAAAAGTCAAAAATCGACCCCAGACCCGCTTGGTCAAAACACGAGGTTCGAACCAAAACTCGATCACCCATACACCCACGAGCCCGAATATATAATTAGTTTCAGAATCCGACCTCAAATCGAGGTCTAAATTCTCAAATTTGTAAAATCCCTAATTCTCCTAAAATCCCTACTTTCTACCCTTCAAGAACAAGATTTAGGCCTAAAAATCTAGTGGGTGTTAATGGAAAATGAAGAAAATGAGATTAAGAACACGAACTTATGATTTGGTGAGGAAATCACTCTTCAAAAATTGCCCAAGGTCGGATTCTATGGAAAGAGATATGGAATTATGGCCTATTCTCGTTTCGACTACTGTTTAAGATAGCTGGACTGGCCTTCTATGCGTTCGCGTGCCTCTGGCCGCGTTCACATAGGCTTATTCCCCCCTGGACTACGCGTTCACGTCTAAGGGGATACGTTCTCACAACTCACCTAGGTCCTGGCCAGCCCCGCCCCCCTCTTACTACTGCGCATTCGCGTAGAGTAATTTCCCAATGCTTCGCGTTCGCACCCCAAGTCTATGCGTTCGCATAGAGAAAAACCCAGCCCCTTCCCCGTTTGTTCATTGCGTTCGCGTGGGTTACCACGCATTCGCATAGGGTAATTACCTGAACACCAGCAAACAATAATTACACCAGATTTTCTAAGTCCAACAACACTCTGACGCCTATTTGAAACTCACCCGAGCCCTCGGGCTCCAAACCAAACATGCACACAACCTTAAAAACATCCTACGGACTTACTCGTACGATCAAATCGCCTAAATAACATCTTAAACAACGAATTTAGCATAGAAAACAAAGAAAAATCTCAAAACTTTAAAAGTTTCAAATTTCACAACTACGGATCCGAATCACGTCAAATGACTTCCGTTTCTTACCAAATTTTAAGGGCACAACTCAAATATCATATTAAACCTATACGAGTTCCGGAACCAAAATACGGGCTTGATACCATCAATTTCAAATAAAATCAAAATTTCAAAAACTCTTATAATTTCAATTAAACAATTTCTTTCAAAAATTCATTTCTCGGGCTTGGGACCTCAGAATTCAATTCCGGGCATACGCCCAAGTCCCATATTTTCCTACGGACCCTCCGGGACTCAAATCTCGAGTCTAGATTCGTTTACCTAAAATGGTGACCGAAGTTAATTTAAATTCAATTTTCAAGACATAATTAGCATTTTTCTAAATTTTTCATACAAAAGCCTCCCAGAAATATGCCCGGGCTGTGCACGCAAAACGAGGTGAGATAATAGGAGGTTTTCAAGGCCTCGGAAGTCAGTTTTTGACTTAAACAAGGGATGACCTTTTGGGTCATCACACTCCCTTTCCTTATATATCCATCCCCAAACCCTAGCCCCATTTTCCAAAACCCGCCACCTCTATTTCCCTCCTCTGATGAACCCTAATCCCACCGCCTCACTAAAATCCCCCCAAATCCCGTTCCTAATGGGATTCTTGTCACGACCCAAACTGGAGGATCATGACTAGTACCCGGGCCATACTTGCGAAGCACCAACGTACATTTTATCTAATCTTCTTATTATCTTTAAGGGCCGACGAGATCAATATA